>JAPQNM010000883.1:25000-37500 GCA_029783475.1 Metacarcinus magister | reverse complement strand
GTATTAAGGAGGTGATAGAGTAATGAGATAAGAAGGTAGTACAGCGCCGCTAAGCCATCTAGTGGTGATGCCAAACACTACTACTACTACAATACGTCTTTCCTTGTGGCTTACTGGATGGAAGGTGACGAAGAAAAAGGAGAGGAAGAAATGATTGAAAGGAAAATCTCTCTTGTAAAATGTGAGGACAAGAAATAAAGTGAAAACCAATAAATCTAAAAGAGAAAGAGAGAAGAATTTGACACACGAAAACAGAATAAAACCAAGAAAACAAGAGAAATAATAATAAAAAGTAATGCATAGATCGAATAAACCAATTACTATATATTTTTCCCTTACATCCATACATACATACACACAAAAATCCATATCCACCACATAATAAAATAAAAAATAAAAAATATATATAAAAAATCAAAGTATATATCACAGGGCATCGAACCTGGAGACCGTCAACGTTATATGTGTGTGAGTCTCCGTCAGTAATCCAAACACTATTACCTTCACTGCTTATTTTCCCGCCTCGTCTGCCGAAGCCACGTGTAGTCTACTCCGCTCAACTGACTATAGTCCGACAGATCTTAGCAGAGCTTTCTGGTGGGACAGAATACAGTATTCCCATGGGTCCAACACTGCCATATCTCCTTCGCTCTGATTGGCTGGTGAGTGACCTGAGCCGAGGCCTACGTGAGAGAGCCTTGCCTGAGCGCGTGACACGTGTGTGTGTGTGTGTGTGTGTGTGTGTGTGTGTGTTATGCTTTCTCATTCCCTATGTTGTTTTCTTATTTCTATTTGCTGCGATCTCAGTAGTACTATTCTTATCTCTCTCTCTCTCTCTCTCTCTCTCTCTCTCTCTCTCTCTCTCTCTCTCTCTCTCTCTCTCTCTCTCTCTCTCTCTCTCTCTCTCTCTCTCTCTCTCTCTTTATAATTTGTCACACATTGGTTATACATCGACCTTTACATTTGTATATACTGAAATGTTGACTTTGTTTCCTCGCCACCCAAGAGGTAAAAGTCACAGTGCGTTTTTTTTTTAAAGAGGTTTCCTCGGTAGGCCTAATCCTCTATTCTGGCAGCATGACAGCCATTATGATGAATCCTCTTCATCAGATGGAGTGAGAGTGATAATGAAGGAGTCGATGAAATGATCAATTACCACGTCTCTTCTTGCATCGTCTGGTTGTATTTTTTCGGCGTGTTGTATGGCATCTTTCCATTTTTCTGGGGTAATTGTGGCTATTGCTTCATAAATGAGCGGCTTTAAGGCTGCATTCTTGAATGTATTTCTTTTTGATATGTAGCCTTTAAGTTGAGCCCATATCAGTTCAATCGCGTTGTACTGACAGTGATAAGGTGGCAGTCGTACAACCTTGTGTCCGTGCTGTAAGGCCATCCTGTCGATGACATAACTTGTATCGGCAGCAGTGATGTGTTCAGCCGCAAGTTTCATGAGCTGAACTTTCAGTAGACCATCGGGTACTGCCACACCCTTCCTCTCCAGCCATTCTCTTATGGTTGCTTTGTTGTATGATGCTAATGGTGGTTTATCGATTTTCCTGGAGTGATAGGGTGCGTTATCCATTACGATGACTGAAGATGGAGGAATATTCGGCAACAGTTGTGTCTTGAACCACTTCTCAAAGGTTTCTGCGTTAATCTGATCGTGATAGTCGCCGACATTCTTAGCTTGTAAGGTAAGGAAGGGTTAGGTTCCTGGTGCCGGCGTGCAGAATTATACAGCGGGAACCTTTCCCACTGGGTACCCGAACTCCCGTGGCCTTCTTAGAAGTGGTGTCTATCCAGCAGTTTAATTAGGTGTATCAGATGCTGCAATGATATTTCCAATAATTCTAATAGCTTTCGAGAAAATGAGGAGGAAAGTCATGTTTTTAAATAAATATTGAGTTACATTTTACTGTGTAATTATTAGTCATAGAACAAATATTCATAATGACAGTTGTACAGTTTAATTAGGTGTATCAGATGCTGCAATGATATTTCCAATATCTCTAATAGCTTTCGGGAAAATGAGGAAAAAATTCATGTTTTTAAATAAATATTAAGTTTCATTTTACTGCGTAATTATTAGTCATAGAACAAATATTCATAATGACAATTGTACAGTTTAATTAGGTGTATCAGATGCTGCAATGATATTTCCAATATCTCTAATAGCTTTCGAGAAAATGAGGAGTAAATTCATGTTACTATATAAATATAAAGTTTTATTTTACTGCGTAATTATGAGTCATAGAACAAATATTCATAATTACAGTTGTACAGTTTAATTAGGTCTATCAGATGCTGCAATGATATTTCCAATATCTCTAATAGCTTTCGGGAAAATGAGAAGGAAATTCATGTTTTTATATAAATATAAAGTTTAATTTTACTGCGTAATTATTAGTCATAGAACAAATATTCATAATATCAGTTGTACAATTTAATTAGTTGTATCAGATGCTGCAATGATATTTCCAATATCTCTAATAGCTTTCGAGAAAATGAGGAGGAAAGTCATGTTTTTATATAAATATTAAGTTTCATTTTACTGCGTAATTATTAGTCATAGAACAAATATTCATAATATCAGTTGTACAATTTAATTAGTTGTATCAGATGCTGCAATGATATTTCCAATATCTCTAATAGCTTTCGAGAAAATGAGGAGGAAAGTCATGTTTTTATATAAATATTAAGTTTCATTTTACTGCGTAATTATTAGTCATAGAACAAATATTCATAATGACAGTTTTACAGTTTAATTAGGTGTATCAAATGCTGCAATGATATTTCCACTATCTAATAGCTTGCGAGAAAATGAGGAGGAAAGTCATGTTTTTATATAAATATACGGTTTTATTTTACTGCGTAATTATTAGTCATAGAACAAATATTCATAATGACAGTTGTACAGTTGAATTAGCTGTATCAGATGGTGCAATGATATTTCCAATATCTCTAATAGCTTTCGAGAAAATGAGGAAGAAAGTAATTTAAAAAAAAGTAAAATTCAGTATATATTAGTACTAGAGCAAATATTCATAATGACATTAGTAGATTTTAATTAGGTCTATCAGATTCTGTAATGATATTTCCAATATCTCTAATATCTTTCGAGAAAATGAGGAGGAAAGTCGTGTTTTTATATAATTATACAGTTTTATTTTACTGCGTAATTATGTCATAGAACAAATATTTATAATGACAGTTGTACAGTTGAATTAGGTAAATCAGATGCTGCAATGATATTTCCAATATCTCTAATAGCTTTCGAGAAAATGAGGAAGAAAGTAATTTAAAAAAAAGTAAAATTCAGTATATATTAGTACTAGAGCAAATATTCATAATGACAGTAGTAGATTTTAATTAGGTCTATCAGATGCTGCAATGATATTTCCAATATCTCTAATAGCTTTCGAGAAAATGAGGAGGAAAGTCATGTTTTTATATAAATATAAGTTTTATTTTACTGCGTAATTATTAGTCATAGAACAAATATTCATAATGACAGTTGTACAGTTTAATTAGGTCTATCAGATGCTGCAATGATATTTCCAATATCTCTAATAGCTTTCGAGAAAATGAGAAGGAAATCATGTTTTTATATAAATATAAAGTTTTATTTTACTGAGTAATATTAGTCATACAACAAATATTCATAATATCAGTTGTATAGTTTAATTAGGTCCATCAGATGCTGCAATGATATTTCCAATATCTCTAATAGCTTTCGAGAAAATGAAGAGGAAATCATGTTTTTTATATAAATATATAGTTTTATTTTACTGCGTAATTATGAGTCAAAGAACAAATATTCATAAGTACAGTTGTACAGTTTAATTAGGACTATCAGATGCTGCAATGATATTTCCAATATCTCTAATAGCTTTTCGAGAAAATGAGGAGTAAAGTCATGTTTCTATATAAATATGAAGTTTTATTTTACTGCGTAATTATGAGTCATAGAACAAATATTCATAATTACAGTTGTACAGTTTAATTAGGTCTATCAGATGCTGCAATGATATTTCCAATATCTCTAATAGCTTTCGAGAAAATGAGAAGGAAAGTCATGTTTTTATATAAATATAAAGTTTAATTTTACTGCGTAATTATTAGTCATAGAACAAATATTCATAATATCAGTTGTACAATTTAATTAGGTGTATCAGATGCTGCAATGATATTTCCAATATCTCTAATAGCTTTCGAGAAAATGAGGAGGAAAGTCATGTTTTTATATAAATATTAAGTTTCATTTTACTGCGTAATTATTAGTCATAGAACAAATATTCATAATACAGTTGTACAGTTTAATTAGGTGTATCAGATGCTGCAATGATATTTCCACTATCTAATAGCTTTGCGAGAAAATGAGGAAAGTCATGTTTTTATATAAATATAAGTTTTATTTTACTGCGTAATTATTAGTCATAGAACAAATATTCATAATGACAGTTGTACAGTTTAATTAGGTGTATCAGATGCTGCAATGATATTTCCAATATCTCTAATAGCTTTCGAGAAAATGAGGAGGAAAGTAATTTTATATAAAATAAGTTAAAATTTTACTGCGTAATATTAGTCATAGAACAAATATTCATAATGACAGTTGTACAGTTTAATTAGGTCTATCAGATGCTGCAATGATATTTCCAATATCTCTAATAGCTTTCGAGAAAATGAGGAGGAAAGTCATGTTTTTATATAAATATACGGTTTTATTTTACTGCGTAATTATGTCATAGAACAAATATGTATAATGACAGTTGTACAGTTGAATTAGGTAAATCAGATGCTGCAATGATATTTCCAATATCTCTAATAGCTTTCGAGAAAATGAGGAAGAAAGTAATTTAAAAAAAAGTAAAATTCAGTATATATTAGTACTAGAGCAAATATTCATAATGACAGTAGTAGATTTTAATTAGGTCTATCAGATTCTGTAATGATATTTCCAATATCTCTAATAGCTTTCGAGAAAATGAGGAGGAAAGTCGTGTTTTATATAATTATACGGTTTTATTTTACTGCGTAATTATTAGTCATAGAACAAATATTCATAATGACAGTTGTACAGTTGAATTAGGTAATCAGATGCTGCAATGATATTTCCAATATCTCTAATAGCTTTCGAGAAAATGAGGAAGAAAGTATTTTAAAAAAAAGTAAAATTCAGTATATATTAGTACTAGAGCAAATATTCATAATGACAGTAGTAGATTTTAATTAGGTCTATCAGATTCTGTAATGATATTTCCAATATCTCTAATATCTTTCGAGAAAATGAGGAGGAAAGTCGTGTTTTTATATAATTATACGGTTTTATTTTACTGAGTAAATATTAGTCATACAACAAATATTTATAATATCAGTTGTACAGTTTAATTAGGTCCATCAGATGCTGCAATTATATTTCCAATATCTCTAATAGCTTTCGAGAAAATGAAGAGGAAATTCATGTTTTTATATAAATATATAGTTTTATTTTACTGCGTAATTATGAGTCAAAGAACAAATATTCATAAGTACAGTTGTACAGTTTAATTAGGCTATCAGATGCTGCAATGATATTTCCAATATCTCTAATAGCTTTCGAGAAAATGAGGAGTAAAGTCATGTTTCTATATAAATATAAAGCTTTATTTTACTGCGTAATTATGAGTCATAGAACAAATATTCATAATTACAGTTGTACAGTTTAATTAGGTCTATCAGATGCTGCAATGATATTTCCAATATCTCTAATAGCTTTCGAGAAAATGAGGAGGAAAGTCATGTTTTTATATAAATATAAAGTTTTATTTTACTGCGTAATTATGAGTCATAGAACAAATATTCATAATTACAGTTGTACAGTTTAATTAGGTCTATCAGATGCTGCAATGATATTTCCAATATCTCTAATAGCTTTCGGGAAAATGAGGAAGGAAAGTCATGTTTTTATATAAATATAAAGTTTAATTTTACTGCGTAATTATTAGTCATAGAACAAATATTCATAATACAGTTGTACAGTTTAATTAGGTGTATCAGAAGCTGCAATGATATTTCCAATATCTCTAATAGCTTTCGAGAAAATGAGGAGGAAAGTCATGTTTTTATATAAATATAAGTTTTATTTTACTGAGTAATATTAGTCATACAACAAATATTTATAATATCAGTTGTACAGTTTAATTAGGTCCATCAGATGCTGCAATTATATTTCCAATATCTCTAATAGCTTTCGAGAAAATGAAGAGGAAATTCATGTTTTTATATAAATATATAGTTTTATTTTACTGCGTAATTATGAGTCAAAGAACAAATATTCATAAGTACAGTTGTACAGTTTAATTAGGCCTATCAGATGCTGCAATGATATTTCCAATATCTCTAATAGCTTTCGAGAAAATGAGGAGTAAAGTCATGTTTCTATATAAATATGAAGTTTTATTTTACTGCGTAATTATGAGTCATAGAACAAATATTCATAATTACAGTTGTACAGTTTAATTAGGTCTATCAGATGCTGCAATGATATTTCCAATATCTCTAATAGCTTTCGAGAAAATGAGGAGTAAAGTCATGTTTCTATATAAATATAAAGTTTTATTTTACTGCGTAATTATGAGTCATAGAACAAATATTCATAATTACAGTTGTACAGTTTAATTAGGTCTATCAGATGCTGCAATGATATTTCCAATATCTCTAATAGCTTTCGGGAAAATGAGAAGGAAAGTCATGTTTTTATATAAATATAAAGTTTAATTTTACTGCGTAATTATTAGTCATAGAACAAATATTCATAATATCAGTTGTACAATTTAATTAGTTGTATCAGATGCTGCAATGATATTTCCAATATCTCTAATAGCTTTCGAGAAAATGAGGAGGAAAGTCATGTTTTTATATAAATATTAAGTTTCATTTTACTGCGTAATTATTAGTCATAGAACAAATATTCATAATGACAGTTTTACAGTTTAATTAGGTGTATCAAATGCTGCAATGATATTTCCACTATCTAATAGCTTGCGAGAAAATGAGGAGGAAAGTCATGTTTTTATATAAATATACGGTTTTATTTTACTGCGTAATTATTAGTCATAGAACAAATATTCATAATGACAGTTGTACAGTTGAATTAGCTGTATCAGATGGTGCAATGATATTTCCAATATCTCTAATAGCTTTCGAGAAAATGAGGAAGAAAGTAATTTAAAAAAAAAGTAAAATTCAGTATATATTAGTACTAGAGCAAATATTCATAATGACAGTAGTAGATTTTAATTAGGTCTATCAGATTCTGTAATGATATTTCCAATATCTCTAATATCTTTCGAGAAAATGAGGAGGAAAGTCGTGTTTTTATATAATTATACGGTTTTATTTTACTGCGTAATTATTAGTCATAGAACAAATATTCATAATGACAGTTGTACAGTTGAATTAGGTAAATCAGATGCTGCAATGATATTTCCAATATCTCTAATAGCTTTCGAGAAAATGAGGAAGAAAGTAATTTTTAAAAAAGTAAAATTCAGTATATATTAGTACTAGAGCAAATATTCATAATGACAGTAGTAGATTTTAATTAGGTCTATCAGATGCTGCAATGATATTTCCAATATCTCTAATAGCTTTCGAGAAAATGACGAGGAAAGTCATGTTTTATATAAATATTAAGTTTCATTTTACTGCGTAATTATTAGTCATAGAACAAATATTCATAATGACAGTTGTACAGTTTAATTAGGTCTATCAGATGCTGCAATGATATTTCCAATATCTCTAATAGCTTTCGAGAAAATGAGGAGGAAAGTCATGTTTTTATATAAATATAAAGTTTTATTTTACTGATTAAATATTAGTCATACAACAAATATTTATAATATTAGTTGTATAGTTTAATTAGGTCCATCAGATGCTGCAATTATATTTCCAATATCTCTAATAGCTTTCGAGAAAATGAAGAGGAAATTAATTTTTTTATATAAATATATAGTTTTATTTTACTGCGTAATTATGAGTCAAAGAACAAATATTCATAAGTACAGTTGTACAGTTTAATTAGGACTATCAAATGCTGCAATGATATTTCCAATATCTCTAATAGCTTTTGAGAAAATGAGGAGTAAAGTCATGTTTCTATATAAATATGAAGCTTTATTTTACTGCGTAATTATGAGTCATAGAACAAATATTCATTATTACAGTTGTACAGTTTAATTACGTCTATCAGATGCTGCAATGATATTTCCAATATCTCTAATAGCTTTCGAGAAAATGAGAAGGAAAGTCATGTTTTTATATAAATATAAAGTTTAATTTTACTGCGTAATTATTAGTCATAGAACAAATATTCATAATATCAGTTGTACAATTTAATTAGTTGTATCAGATGCTGCAATGATATTTCCAATATCTCTAATAGCTTTCGAGAAAATGAGGAGGAAAGTCATGTTTTTATATAAATATTAAGTTTCATTTTACTGCGTAATTATTAGTCATAGAACAAATATTCATAATGACAGTTTTACAGTTTAATTAGGTGTATCAAATGCTGCAATGATATTTCCACTATCTAATAGCTTGCGAGAAAATGAGGAAAGTCATGTTTTTATATAAATATACGGTTTTATTTTACTGCGTAATTATTAGTCATAGAACAAATATTCATAATGACAGTTGTACAGTTGAATTAGCTGTATCAGATGGTGCAATGATATTTCCAATATCTCTAATAGCTTTCGAGAAAATGAGGAAGAAAGTAATTTAAAAAAAAGTAAAATTCAGTATATATTAGTACTAGAGCAAATATTCATAATGACAGTAGTAGATTTTAATTAGGTCTATCAGATTCTGTAATGATATTTCCAATATCTCTAATATCTTTCGAGAAAATGAGGAGGAAAGTCGTGTTTTTATATAATTATACGGTTTTATTTTACTGCGTAATTATGTCATAGAACAAATATTTATAATGACAGTTGTACAGTTGAATTAGGTAAATCAGATGCTGCAATGATATTTCCAATATCTCTAATACCTTTCGAGAAAATGAGGAAGAAAGTAATTTAAAAAAAAGTAAAATTCAGTATATATTAGTACTAGAGCAAATATTCATAATGACAGTAGTAGATTTTAATTAGGTCTATTAGATTCTGTAATGATATTTCCAATATCTCTAATATCTTTCGAGAAAATGAGGAGGAAAGTCGTGTTTTTATATAATTATACGGTTTTATTTTACTGCGTAATTATGTCATAGAACAAATATTCATAATGACAGTTGTACAGTTGAATTAGGTAAATCAGATGCTGCAATGATATTTCCAATATCTCTAATAGCTTTCGAGAAAATGAGGAAGAAAGTATTTTAAAAAAAAGTAAAATTCAGTATATATTAGTACTAGAGCAAATATTCATAATGACAGTAGTAGATTTTAATTAGGTCTATCAGATTCTGTAATGATATTTCCAATATCTCTAATATCTTTCTAGAAAATGAGGAGGAAAGTCGTGTTTTTATATAATTATACGGTTTTATTTTACTGAGTAAATATTAGTCATACAACAAATATTTATAATATCAGTTGTACAGTTTAATTAGGTCCATCAGATGCTGCAATTATATTTCCAATATCTCTAATAGCTTTCGAGAAAATGAAGAGGAAATTCATGTTTTTATATAAATATATAGTTTTATTTTACTGCGTAATTATGAGTCAAAGAACAAATATTCATAAGTACAGTTGTACAGTTTAATTAGGCCTATCAGATGCTGCAATGATATTTCCAATATCTCTAATAGCTTTCGAGAAAATGAGGAGTAAAGTCATGTTTCTATATAAATATAAAGCTTTATTTTACTGCGTAATTATGAGTCATAGAACAAATATTCATAATTACAGTTATACAGTTTAATTAGGTTTATCAGATGCTGCAATGATAATTCCAATATCTCTAATAGCTTTCGAGAAAATGAGGAGTAAAGTCATGTTTCTATATAAATATAAAGTTTTATTTTACTGCGTAATTATGAGTCATAGAACAAATATTCATAATTACAGTTGTACAGTTTAATTAGGTCTATCAGATGCTGCAATGATATTTCCAATATCTCTAATAGCTTTCGGGAAAATGAGAAGGAAAATCATGTTTTTATATAAATATAAAGTTTAATTTTACTGCGTAATTATTAGTCATAGAACAAATATTCATAATATCAGTTGTACAATTTAATTAGTTGTATCAGATGCTGCAATGATATTTCCAATATCTCTAATAGTTTTCGAGAAAATGAGGAGGAAAGTCATGTTTTTATATAAATATAAAGTTTTATTTTACTGAGTAAATATTAGTCATACAACAAATATTTATAATATCAGTTGTATAGTTTAATTAGGTCCATCAGATGCTGCAATTATATTTTCAATATCTCTAATAGCTTTCGAGTAAATGAAGAGGAAATTCATGTTTTTATATAAATATATAGTTTTATTTTACTGCGTAATTATGAGTCAAAGAACAAATATTCATAAGTACAGTTGTACAGTTTAATTAGGCCTATCAAATGCTGCAATGATATTTCCAATATCTCTAATAGCTTTCGAGAAAATGAGGAGTAAAGTCATGTTTCTATATAAATATGAAGTTTTATTTTACTGCGTAATTATGAGTCATAGAACAAATATTCATAATTACAGTTGTACAGTTTAATTAGGTCTATCAGATGCTGCAATGATATTTCCAATATCTCTAATAGCTTTCGAGAAAATGAGGAGTAAAGTCATGTTTCTATATAAATATAAAGTTTTATTTTACTGCGTAATTATGAGTCATAGAACAAATATTCATAATTACACTTGTACAGTTTAATTAGGTCTATCAGATGCTGCAATGATATTTCCAATATCTCTAAATGCTTTCGGGAAAATGAGAAGGAAAGTCATGTTTTTATATAAATATAAAGTTTAATTTTACTGCGTAATTATTAGTCATAGAACAAATATTCATAATATCAGTTGTACAATTTAATGAGTTGTATCAGATGCTGCAATGATATTTCCAATATCTCTAATAGCTTTCGAGAAAATGAGGAGGAAAGTCATGTTTTTATATAAATATTAAGTTTCGTTTTACTGCGTAATTATTAGTCATAGAACAAATATTCATAATGACAGTTTTACAGTTTAATTAGGTGTATCAAATGCTGCAATGATATTTCCACTATCTAATAGCTTGCGAGAAAATGAGGAGGAAAGTCATGTTTTTATATAAATATACGGTTTTATTTTACTTCGTAATTATTAGTCATAGAACAAATATTCATAATGACAGTTGTACAGTTGAATTAGCTGTATCAGATGGTGCAATGATATTTCCAATATCTCTAATAGCTTTCGAGAAAATGAGGAAGAAAATAATTAAAAAAAAAGTAAAATTCAGTATATATTAGTACTAGAGCAAATATTCATAATGACAGTAGTAGATTTTAATTAGGTCTATCAGATTCTGTAATGATATTTCCAATATCTCTAATATCTTTCGAGAAAATGAGGAGGAAAGTCGTGTTTTTATATAATTATACGGTTTTATTTTACTGCGTAATTATTAGTCATAGAACAAATATTTATAATGACAGTTGTACAGTTGAATTAGGTAAATCAGATGCTGGAATGATATTTCCAATATCTCTAACAGCTTTCGAGAAAATGAGGAAGAAAGTAATTTTTAAAAAAGTAAAATTCAGTATATATTAGTACTAGAGCAAATATTCATAATGACAGTAGTAGATTTTAATTAGGTCTATCAGATTCTGTAATGATATTTCCAATATCTCTAATATCTTTCGTGAAAATGAGGAGGAAAGTCGTGTTTTTATATAATTATACGGTTTTATTTTACTGCGTAATTATTAGTCATAGAACAAATATTCATAATGTCAGTTTTACAGTTTAATTAGGTGTATCAGATGCTGCAATGATATTTCCAATATCTCTAATAGCTTTCGAGAAAATGAGGAGGAAAGTCATGTTTTTATATAAATATTAAGTTTCATTTTACTGCGTAATTATGAGTCATAGAACAAATATTCATAAGAACAGTTGTACAATTTTATTAGGTCTATCAGATGCTGCAATGATTTTTTCAATATCTCTAATAGCTTTCGAGAAAATGAGAAGGAAAGTCATGTTTTTATATAAATATAAAGTTTTATTTTACTGAGTAAATATTAGTCATACAACAAATATTCATAATATCAGTTGTACAGTTAAATTACGTCCATCAGATGCTGCAATTATATTTCCAATATCTCTAATAGCTTTCGAGAAAATGAGGAGGAAATTCATGTTTTTATATAAATATATAGTTTTATTTTACTGCGTAATTATGAGTCAAAGAACAAATATTCATAAGTACAGTTGTACAGTTTAATTAGGCCTATCAGATGCTGCAATGATATTTCCAATATCTCTAATAGCTTTCGAGAAAATGAGGAGTAA
>JAPQNM010000883.1:7500-17500 GCA_029783475.1 Metacarcinus magister | reverse complement strand
TTCCTTGCTATTTTTTTCTTTTGAATTTTCGTGTTTGGTTTTTCCATTTTATCCTTCGTTATATCGAGTACAATTACCATTCATTTCAAGCATCGACCTTCCTTTCCTCTCTCCTTCACATCCTATCTATCCTTCCTCTCACCCGTGCCCTATTTCCCTATTTACACCTCACCCTCTCCTTCCTACCCATCACCTCCCCTTACCTTACCTCCCCTCATCCTGATACCCTCCCACTTCCTTCCTCCTCTTGCTCTACTTTTCCTCCTCCCTCAGATGCAACACGTTCCCTTAGGAGATAGAAGGTGAGGTGAGGGTCCTGATAGGTGATTAGAGGTACCTGTAACCCACCTGTCTGATGCTGCTGCCAATATTTTCTTAGTGTCATTGATCTTAAAGGTGTGAGGAGGTGGTTCGTTCAGGCAAGAAAGCATTTACTGTGTTGTCTCACCTCTATTCTCTATCCTTTTAGTTTCAGGACTTCTCTCTATCTCTTACTGGTTTCTACTCACCTCTTTCACTGACTTATATTTCCTTCTTCTTCCTTTACTCATGTGTGTCTCTCCTCTATTCACTGTTCCTTCATTTACTTTCTTCCTCAACCTCATCTCTATTCTAACTCCCTCAATTGTATTCACTCTTCTCGTTCTCTCTCTTCTTGTTCCTTGTCATCCTACGCAATATCCACTCATCCCTTCTACCTCCTCCTCCTCCTCCTCCTGTGGCACTCCTTCTGTGCCACTCCCATACGCTCTTGGCAGGTGTCCTATCACATTAACTTACCCCCAGCGAGGCACCCTTGTCCACACGATGCCCTCTTGTGCCCGTGAGTAACTATACCTCCTCCTCCTCCATATGTGTTAGGCCTTCTTTCCCCTTGGTCAATTGGGGCACCATTACCCTCCTTCTCCTCCTCCTCCTCCTCCTCCTCCTCCTCCTCCTCCTCCTCCTCCTCCTCCTCCTCCTCCTCCTCCTCTTCTTCCCTTTTTAAAATGAAAGAACGTTTGACAGCTGGAGGGCACAGTCGTTGAGAGGACAGTCTCAAGCGGGGCCTCCTCTTCCTTGCCCCCCCCCCCATCTATCTCTCTCTCTCTCTCTCTCTCTCTCTCTCTCTCTCTCTCTCTCTCTCTCTCTCTCTCTCTCTCTCTCTCTCTCTCTCTCTCTCTCTCTCTCATTCCTTCATCACCCTTGGGCCTTCTCATCTTCCTTCCACCAGCGTGTCAGGTTCAGAACACGTCCTTTCGACCACACTTCTACCACCACCACCACCACCACCACCACCACCACCACCACCACCACCACCACCACCACCACTACCACCACCTCTTCGTCTTTCACACATCTCTATTCTGACTCTATTCTTGGTTTTTCCACTTTACTCAATCTCGACCACTGGTATTCCTTCTTCCTCCTCCTCTTCCTCCTCCTCGTATCCTTTCAAACCCCATTACTTCATCCGCCATACATCCTCACTCACTTCATCATCCATAAGGAAGGAATGACACCCGACCTTCCTTCCACGCATTCCTAAACACTTTCGTAAACGCCGCTCATACTTAAGACATCATTCATTATTTAAAAAAGAAAAAAAGACTCACATTTTTCTCTGAGGGCGTGAAGCTGGTGAGGTTTTACGCCCACGGGCTATCTCCTTCCAATCCCGCTGGGTCATTTAGGCGGCGGAGATCAGAGGAAGGGCCAGACAGCCTCTCAAGAGCTTAAAGTTTATACTCCTCTCTGTCGTTTGTCTCGTGTTCCGCCACCTAGCATTTGAACGCCTCAGTGTGCTCTACCCTTCCAGTCTTACCTAGCTCTGTCTATCACCCCCTGTCACCTCCCCCTGTCGTCCCCTGTCTCCCCCTGTCGCTCTCTTCCCTGTAGTCTTAGCTGCCTCATCTTCTTCATGCTGTTACGTGAAGGAAAGTCTGGATCTCCATCAGGTTTTGTGGTTTTTTATCCTTTTTTCATGTGGATTTTTGTGTCTGAGGTCACGTTGGGTTACCCTGTCCTTGTATGTCTGTCTGCCCGTGTGTGTGTGTGTGTGTGTGTGTGTATGTGTGTTTGTGTCTGCCAAGGGGCGTGAGGGATCCTTAGGCCTCACCAGTCGACCAGTCTACCAGTCGACCACGTCCCTAGCCTGCAGGAACCAGCTAACCAAAACCACACAAACACACACACACTAGCTCAAGTTACCTGTTGTGGAGACTCGCAGTAACGTCTCATCTTGCCACGTGTCTGCAGCATCCTTATGAGTGAGCAGGACACGTGAGCGGGAAGCAGAGGGGCGGGGCTCTTACCCTACTGAAGCAGGACCCAGTTACGTCTCCTGCTGCAGAAGGATATTAAGTGTGCCGTGGTGTAGGTCAGGGTTAGGGTGAGATTCTAGTGACGTAGGGAGTTGTAGAGTAGGATTTAGGGTGTGTTTTGTATGCTAAGAGAGTAGAGTAAAGTGTTTGTTGTCATGGTATACAGGAAGACGAAGATAATTAGTTCTGATGGATAGAATAATAGAATAAAAGTGGATATACAAGTGATAAAGGGAAGGATTTACTGCAGCAGATGTAAAGGAAAGTAAGGTGGTAAGACAGCAGTGTAAGAGTGTCATGCTGCTACGTGAGGAAGGTGAAAGTGAGAGGACAGGAGTAATAAGAGAAGGACAGGTGAGTGTTGTGTTGTGCCCCGGAGCGTTGCCTTCACGTAGGTCGACTCAGAGTGTGCTGATGGATGACCCAACGATGATTACTTGAAGAGAGGAATGTGGAAATTATGTGTTACCTTTGAGAGTAATGGGATGACCTTTCTAGTTTATGGAGCCCTTAATGGGGTCGTTAGTAGGGTCATTTAAGGGCGTTTAGGGCTGCCGAAGTGTCCGTGGTTGGTGTTCTGATGTCAGTGAGGTCCACGACATTCTCTTTTAACCTTTTATGGCGATGGGATGTTGTCGTTTTGGTTAAGAGATGAGGTGATTTGGGGGATCTTGTGTGGAGTGTGTGTGTGTGTGTGTGTGTGTGTGTGTTTGAGGGGCCTCCAATTTACTTTCTTTTTCCTCTTCTTGGTTCTCCTCGTCCCGCCGCCACGTCGTCGCCTGCAGGAGACACTGTTGCCAAGGCCCGTCACCTCCAAATCCTTGCTCAGCTGGGGGTGGCTAATCGATCACTTTCCTGGAGCTAAATGCAAGAAAACCCTCAGAGACCACGAGGAAAAAAATGACATTAAGTACTTGTTTACAGAAATCCGCGACGGCATAATATAAAGATAATTCTACCCCGTTAGGAAGCTGCCTCATCCCTGTCTCCTGGTGATTCCTCTTGACAGGTAATTCATTTCTTTATCTCTCTCTCTTTTGCAGCAGTGAGCGGACGGAGCCTTTGCCTTCCCTTCTCCCCGTGACTCAAGTCGATTTACTCCCCCGTGACGGAGAGCCGCTGCCAGCTGTGAGGACGTGCTGCTTTCCCGTGAGTGTTAACCTAAATCTGAGTCTTATACCAAGCAGGGGAGGGTATTGCCCCCCGCCCGCGTGTGTGGCAGGGAAGGGAAACTGATCTTGACGCACACACATAAAAAAACATGCCATAAAATCCTTCAAAGGCGTATTTGTTTGTGCACGTGTGGGAGGAGAGTAAGGGAGGCGATGTAGACATGAGGGATGACTTCACATACACACCTGATGAGTTCATGAGGGAGTCACAGGTCATGGCGGCGAGGAAGAACGTGAGGCTTTGAAGAGTGAAGGGATTTAGCGGGTAGGGACGTCGGGGGGGAGTGGGTTGGAAATCACAAGACCTCAGGACCAGCACAATAGCCGCCAACACACCCAGACTTAAGGCGTCCAGTGTGCATGATTCCTAGAGTGTTGCCTGCGTCATGTCTTTTATAATCTATCATTTTATATAATTGTCTTTGTCATGCTGAAGCCCCAATGCAGGTGACGCGAAGGCGGTTCAAGTATTATCATGTGTAAGTTCTAAGTATTTCCCTTCGTCTCGTGGTAAAGTCCCGCTGCTCATAACGACATGTTGATGCCTGACGAAGACTGTTTGAGTTCACGTGATGTCAACCTGTATATATAGACTCCCCTTCCTGGTACAATTCATCACATAGATGGAGAATACGTAGAAAGAAAGAGATGATTAATTTACTCCCTTCATCAACTTCAGAGAAAACTGTGCTAGTATTAAATGAAACCCAAAAAGGAAAAAAGTTAAGGTACCTTCATATATTTTCGGGTACTGTGAGATTAGGGTTCAGTAAAGGTGTTCCTGACTTACTACTGAACACACTCTTAGTAATTGTTCCTGTTGACTGAGATTCTCCAGACACGTGTTAGATGAGTGCTTGATAAACCTTTACTGACTGACTGTAAGGGTGAGGGGAGGGGGGTAGGGGATGGGTGTGGGTCTCGTGCTGGCGGGTGTGGGTGGAATGTTTACTGGGGGAAGGAGGGTGGGTGGGTGGAAAGGGAAGGAGGGATGGGGAGGTGAGGGGAGAGGTGGAGGAAAGATTTTGTAGTAGTAGTAGTAGTAAGGGGAGGTAGAGTGCATTATTAATAGTGTGTGAGTGAGTGAGGGAGGGAAGTGAGAGGGGGGGGAAGTGTGTTGTGGTGTGGTGTGGTGAAGGTGTGGCCAACTCTCTCTCTCTCTCTCTCTCTCTCTCTCTCTCTCTCTCTCTCTCTCTCTCTCTCTCTCTCTCTCTCTCTCTCTCTCTCTCTCTCTCTCTCTATTTTTGGTGAAGTTCGTGTGAAAGGAACCTCATTATTGCTTTTGACCTGCATGTGCATCTCCTCTTCTTCCTCCTCCTCCTCCTCCTCCTCCTCCTCCTCCTCCTCCTCCTCCTCCTCCTCCTCCTCCTCCTCCTTCTCTTCTTCCTCCTCCTCCTCCTCAGTGCCTTGATCTGCCGAGGCGACACGATTAATACCGTTCACAGGTTAAAAATAAAGGTGAGCGGCGGGCAGTGTACATGTGTGTGTGTGTGTGTGTGTGTGTGTGTGTGTGTGTGTAAGTGTGTCACCAGTCTCACTCATGCACTTTATTAGTATATTCGTGTGTTGGTGTTTCCCTGAAGTTGTGTTACGTCGCCACCTAATCAACAAACACACACACACACACACACACACACACACACACACACACACACACACACACACACACACACACACACTTCAAAATAACTCTTACACGTGGTCAATAGATGTCACTTTGGACCTGAACACCCCTGAAGGCAGACGTGTGTGAGGCTTTTTTCCCTAATTCTCCTCTTTTTTTCCCATAATTTCCTTCTTTTTTCCCTAATTTCCTTTTATTCTCATTTTTTTTTGTCTTTCTCCTCCTTTTTCTCCTCTTATTCCCATCGTTTTTCCCATATTTTCCCCTCTTCCTCTCTTTTTCCTCCTTTTCCTCTTCATTTTCCCCTTATTTTCCCATTTTCCCTCTTTTATCTCCTCTTTCCCCCTCTTTCCCCTCTTTCCCCTGCTTTCCCTAACACCCACACACACCCCAACCCAAACACCATCACCTTTCTATTTCCTTTCCTCCTTTCCTTCAAAATACACCTCACACTGTTACGTCAATCATCTCCCGCCAGTTTGTTTACATAACCTGAAGGAAGAAGAGGAGGAGGAGGAGGAGGAGGAGGAGGAGGAGGATGAGGAAAAATATCGTTGACGAGGATATAATTTCGTCTGAGTTGGCGAAGAAGTGACGTTAGGGTCAAACTATTATTCATTTATATAGGAGAAAAGACCTTTATAATAACAAGACGAAGGAGAAGGAAAAAAAAAAAAAATAATAATAAAGGAACGAGAAGGACGAAGAGGAGGAAGGAAAACAAAAGAAGAAGAAGAGGAGGAGGAAGGAGGAAAACAAAGGAGAATAATGAGAAACTAGAAGGACAAAGAGAGGAAGAGGGAAAAAAATATGAGCAACAACAACCACAATATATTCTTCCATGAACACACACACACACACACACACACACATAAACACACACATAAATGCAGTCACAAGCACAAGAAGGTTGACGTGGGTGGTGGGGGGGCAGGTGGGGGCGGCAGGGGGGCAGGGGCAGGGGCAGGGGGGCGGATAGAACACGTTTAGGGTGCCACACCTCAGTCAGGGGGAAAACAGAGCTAAACACACCTACCAAGGAAGACATAAGTTTGTGCATCTAGGAAGGTGTTGTGTGGAGTTGCACGTAAGTACCTCCCATTCTTTCCTCCTCTTCCTCCTCTTCCTCCTCCTCCTCCTCCTCCTCCTCCTCCTCCTCCTCTAGGTCCAAGTCACGTTCTGTTTGACCCTTGAGCCTTTTAAGAGTCTTTAAAGGGACGGTTCTTCCCTTTCAGTGTGATTCCTCGTGCATTTCAATTTTTTTTTTAACTTTATTACTATTATTTTTTTCTTTTTTTGCAGAATCATAATATAAGACGAAAATAGGTAATTCTTCTTCTTCTTCTTCTTTATTATTATTATTATTATTATTATTATTATTATTATTATTATTATTATTATTATATGCTACAAGAAGTTGATCTAGAAATAAAAGAATAAAAAATATCTAGAATGTGATTTTTTTTTATGTATGTGTGTGGGTGTGTGTGTGCAGCTACCATTGAGTGCACATGTGACTACTCAAGTGGGTCGTGTGTGTGTGTGTGTGTGTGTGTGTGTGTAACGTGCGTCTTGGCTTAACAACTCGTGCACACATGAAAGTATAGTAGTGACATGCAAATATATATATATGCACATGTACGTATAGACAAAACGTACATGGGAAAGAATGATACGCACATAAACTAATGCATATAGACGGAGGAGGAGGAGGAGGAGGAGGAGGAGGAGGAAAGGAAGACGGAAAAGGACAAATATAGTAATTGCTACAAAAACAATGAGAAGAGAAAGTGTGAATGGGAAATAAGAGAAGAACAAAGGAAGGGAAAAAACAATTACACACACACACACACACACACACACACACACACACACACACACACACACACACACACACACACACACACACACGACAATCTTGATAAGAGGACAGAGAGTGTATTGAAGGAAGGAGGACATACAGGATGAGAGAGAGAGAGAGAGAGAGAGAGAGAGAGAGAGAGAGAGAGAGAGAGAGAGAGAGACATTTTACGAACTTAGAAAAACAAATGAGGTCAGGTTTTGTTTATCACGTGACATTTCAAGCTCCAACTTTAGCCATACGGAGAGAAAATAGTAGGTAAGTCTGTCTCTCTCTCTCTCTCTCTCTCTCTCTCTCTCTCTCTCTCTCTCTCTCTCTCTCTCTCTCTCTCTCTCTCTCTCTCTCTCTCTCTCTCTCTCTCTCTCTTATCTCTATCTCACATCTCCACACCAATTTGATTCACCTTGTTGATTCTTCTCTTATTCTTATCTTGATTTTATATTTTCGTGTGTTGTTACGAAGACGAGTGATGAGAGAGAGAGAGAGAGAGAGAGAGAGAGAGAGAGAGGAGAGAGAGAGAGAGAGAGAAAAAAGAGAAGAGGATGGATTGTTGTGCTTAATTTTCGCGTCAAGTTGGTGTGTGTGTGTGTGTGTGTGGTGTGTGTGTGTGTGTGTGTTCTTCCCTCCACACTCTCCCTCGCTGCTTTCTCTTCCCTCTCTTCCTCCCTTTTCCTTCCTTTCAGCTCAGGTTCGTGATGTGCTTTCTCTCCAAGTCCATGTTATGTTTCCTGTACACACACACACACACACACACACACACACACACACACACACACACACACACACACACACACACACACACACACACACAGACGCCAACCGAATTTTCTTTAATCATTTTTTCTTCATTTCAAATTATTCTTTACCTTTGAAAGTTAAATATAATAAAATACTTTGATATAATTCTTTACTTTTCAGATTTACATTACATCGTTCGTGCCTTTAGAGCCCCTGAAAGCACCACAAGGTTTTCTCTTTTCAAACTTATCACGCTTGCTCAAGGAAGAAACCTGTGTGTGTGTATGTGTGTGTGTGTGTGTGTGTATGCATGTGTGTGTGTGTTTTGAGGAGTGTCAGGAGGGCAGGCACGCTTCTCTCCTCTCCCCACTCCCTATCTCTCATTTCTCTCTCCTCCCTACTCCCCACTCCCCATCCCCTCATTTCTCCCCAGCCAAGGTGAGGGAAAGCCTTGATACCTGCTTCTGTCAGGCTGGTGATGTCATCCCCTCACTCAGGTCAGTGCCCCCAACCCCCCAACCCACAACATCCCTCCTGACCCCAACATGTCATCCCCAATTGCACTTCCTCTCATCGCCTTCCCCTCATCCTTATCTTTCCTTGTTCCTCTTCATCTTCTTGTCCTCTTGAATTTCCTCTCACTCCTCATTATCCCTTTTTTTCCTCTTTAAAATGGTGGGAAAATGTGTTTTAATTAATTTTTTTTTTATTATTATTAATTTGTTGGTCTGTTTTGAAATGTTTTCTCATGGTTTTTTTTTTTTTAGGATTTGTTTTTTTGTGTATGTTTATCTCGACTTGGTTTCGTTTTTTGTGTTTTTTGTAGGGCGTGTGTGTGTGTGTGTGTGGTGTGTGTGTGTGTGTGTGGGTGTGTGTGTGTGTGTGGGTGTGTGTGTGGTGTGTGTGGTGTGTGTGTGTGTGGTGTGTGTGTGTGTGTGTGTGTGTGTGTGTGTGTGTGTGTGTGTGTGTGTTAATTACGTCCTTGATAAGCCTCATAAAGTTCTGTCGTCTGACCTTCTTTAGTGGCTTGCATGTATCACCTCTCTCTCTCTCTCTCTCTCTCTCTCTCTCTCTCTCTCTCTCTCTCTCTCTCTCTCTCTCTCTCTCTCTCTCTGGGTCAATTTTCTGTGTTCTGTGACTCACGATTCCGGTTGAGTGAGAGAGAAAGTTTTGCGTGAGGGTAACGAGTGTGCGTGTGTGTGTGTGTGTGTGTGTGTGTGTGTGTGTGTGTGTGTAATTCATCCATGTGACAGGCGAGGACACTACCACTGAGCTATCGAGCAGGTTTTGTCCGCAGCTGAAACTCTCTCTAATAAAAGTTAGAATTAGTTATACTGTTATTGATAGTGAAGCCGCATGATGCTCTTCTGTTGTATTCTGTAGGTTAGCTCTATGAATTGTTTACGTAATACACCAGCGTCGCACAGTGAGAGGAAGATCAATAATTGTGATTCATATTGGTTTTGTCAGGCAGTATTAAATTAGATTGGGTTTAATATTCTAATTAGGAGAAAACTGAGCCCAAATTCGTGTTTAGCATGCTTTAGAACCTCTATGTACCAATTTTCATGAGATTCTGAAGTGAGAAATTTTTTCATGAAATCAGCAAGGGTACCCCCTAGGATTTTTTCCATAAATTATGTTTTATAAAATAACTCAAAAACTATGATGTTTACGTAATATGAGTAAAACATATAAAGTATAGAGCAGATCACGCCCGTTCTTTTGAGCTATAGTAAACTCAAATTTGAGTGTAAATAATTGAAAAAATTGCACATTTGAAAATATCATCAAACTTATACTTACTTATATTTTTCTAAGTAACTATGCGAGTAATTAGAGAACTGATTATACTAGCGGATACATCTAGCAATGCTTAACAACTTTGAATATAATCATCTTTCTTGTAAGTCTAATAGTTACGTAGTAAAATGACAAAAACTTTTTCGACCCCAATTCTGGTCGATATTTTCGGGCCACAAATTCGGAAATCCATTTACGTCACAGATTCCCGAGAAATTTTAGGAATTAAATCTTTTGATCTTCAAGTTTGCAAAAAAATTAGTTAAAGAATTTTTCCAGTATAACAAAATGGGTTTGGAGGATCACTAAAAATTTTCTTCAAGGTACAAAAATGTTCGGGTGTTTCCTTCTTCACGGTGTTTTGACTTAGGTTCCGCTGTGTGTGTGTGTGTGTGTGTGTGTGTGTGTGTGTGTGTGTGTTGGGTTGTATACTTATTTGTATTGAATTGTTTTATTGCTTTAATAGTTCAAGTTTCGACACACACACACACACACACAC
>JAPQNM010000883.1:0-2500 GCA_029783475.1 Metacarcinus magister | reverse complement strand
GGTAATGTTGAGGGTAAGCTGGCGGGTCGGAGGCATGTTGAGCCCCCATACTGCACCTCGCGACCCCTTCCGCCCGTGCCTCACGATGAAGAGATGGAGGTGATAGACGACGATGACCTTGACTCGCCGCCTCCGTACCCGCCGCCGCCACCCCCAGGGGAGGAACACAAGCGGTTCTCTTGGCGGTTCAGGGACTCCGCCGTCTTTGGCCACAGCGATAACAAGAGACGCTCGTGGCTGTTAAACTTCTCCAATGGCGGCGACAAGAAAGGAAAATTGGTTAAAGACGGTAAGGATGTCAATGATATTCAGGTAAGCACAGGTGAAGGTGGCAGGGAAGGCTCTGGCATCCCTGGTGTTATAGTGGAGACCAAAATTGATCCAAATACTAAGATGAGTAGTGAGACGACTCAGCTCCACTCATACAGGATTATGACTAATGAAATGATTGGAGACTCGAATGGAAGCTCTAGTCCCACGACATGGCAAACACGAGACGGGAAACTTGTCACCGTCAACAAGAGCGTGGTGAAGGGAGAGGATGGAGACGCCCCAGGTTACAGCCTCCTGCATGAGTGTACGAGGCTAGACGAGCGGTCTGACTCCTCTCCCATTCAAATCAGTGGCAATGCCAACATAAGCCAGGACTTGAAGGACGCAATTGAAGAACTTCGCGGAAACCCTAAAGTCGAGACCAAGACGACTATGAAGACTGTTTCTGACGGCCAGGGAGGTGTAGTGACCGTCACCACCACTCAGAAAACACTGTCCTCTCACGTTACTGTCAGTGGCACGGAACTACGTCCTCGTACTCATAATGACTCTCTTAGTAAACTTGAAGCTGAATTGAGTGCCCTCCTCTCCCCGGGACTGGACGGTCATAGTAGGTCAAGTTTACCTCTAATGAATGGCTCTGATCATAGCGCTCAGACTTCCTTTTCTGCCGGCGGCGGAATGGGACCACAAAATAACGGGGGGGTGAAGGTCGGCGCGCGCGCAAATGACACTTATAACATATCTGTCTCACCTAACCTCCCATTACCAGATTTACAAGAATTCTCAGGTAAAGGTGCTCCATTACTTCCTGACGTAGTTAAGGATGACGGGCTTTGTAGTTCTGTGGGTCCTGGATCCGTTGGGGTGAATGGGAGAAGACCTGGCACGCTGCCTAAGATGGAAATGACAAGCAGTTTACCTTCCGGGAAAGCTGAAGTTGATTTAGATTTCCATGTTGATGCTCCGAAGCTTAGTGCTAATGCTGAGGGAGATTTATTAGCCGCTGGGGACGGGGCGTATCCCAGGTTAAAAGATGGTGATTTAGATGTTTCTGGTCCTGAGGTTGCCGTTGATACAGCTGGTCTAAGTGTGCCTAGTGGAGGCGTTCAGGTTAGCGGTAAGAAACCCTCAACACCAAAGAAGAAAAAACCTAATAGTGGCCCTTGTTCGTGCCTCAGCCCACCAGCGAAACTAGAGGCAGAGGAACCTTATGCCTCAGCTGATGTGGCGGCGCCTGACGCGAGTGTGGAGCCTGCGGTGGCCTTAGCTGTAGAGGCCGAGGCTGGAGAAAGTAAAGCAGGTGTAGATACTTCTCTTACAGCTGATGTTAAAGGTCCAGAAATAAAAAAGAAACCACCCAAAGCAAAACTAGGGTCATGCTTTGGAAAACCTAAACAGCCAAAAGTGGACATTGAAGCAGATCTTGAAAAAGGAGCAGAGGCTGAAGTAGAATCACCCAACATAGAAGGGCCTTCAGCAAAGGCACAAGTGAGTGGTGACCTTCCCAGTACAGATATCAAGATAGACAAACAATCAAAAAAGAAAAGCGCGAAACTACCTTCATGTTTTGGAAAACCTAAAGAACCTAAATGTGACACCACCTTCCAGTCTCCCGATTCAAAGGGAGCAGACTTTGGTATTAAGGCTAAAGTCCCTTCAGTGAAAGTAGACGTTAAGGTCGAAAAGCCGAGTGCGGAGACCGAAATGCAACTGCCAGAAGGCGAGTTAGGTGTTGGGGGAGGAGGAGCAGCTGCTGACACAGAGTTGTCCCTAGCTGCAGCTGTGCCGTCCATTCCCAAAGTAAAAGCTACTGTGGAAGGAAAGGCTGACGTACCCAATTTGGATTTCAAAGGAACAGCAGCACCAACATTGAAAATAAAAAATAACTTAGAAATTCAAGGGGATGTGCCTGATTTCAGTACGGATGGAAAGGTTCCAGAATGTGGGATGGAAGCCCAAGTAGAGGGAATGGAAATAGCCGGGTCAGTACCAGCAGTCAGCATGGACGCATCAGTACACCAGATCTCTCCTTCACTAAATATTGAAGGACAGCTTCCGAAACTAGACTTTAAAAGCCAAAACTTAGACCAAAAAGAAACTTCTTTTGAATACAAATTAAAAGGAAACATTCCAGATGTAGATATGGAGGGAATAAATGAATTTGAAGGTCTTGAATTAGAAGGAAAATATAAACCCAGCAAAGCTGATGTTGAATTTCCTGGAA
>JAPQNM010000881.1:17500-18566 GCA_029783475.1 Metacarcinus magister | reverse complement strand
TCACCCCACCGTGTTGAATCTGAATAACTTGTCGCTGAGCGCACGGTCTCCGCACCGGCGCCGCCTCTTTCAAGTGTCTGCCTTATCAGCTTTCGATTGTAGGTTATACGCCTACAATGGCTATAACGGGTAACGGGGAATCAGGGTTCGATTCCGGAGAGGGAGCCTGAGAAACGGCTACCACATCTAAGGAAGGCAGCAGGCACGCAAATTACCCACTCCCGGCACGGGGAGGTAGTGACGAAAAATAACGATGCGAGACTCATCCGAGGCCTCGCAATCGGAATGAGTACACTTTAAATCCTTTAACGAGGATCTATTGGAGGGCAAGTCTGGTGCCAGCAGCCGCGGTAATTCCAGCTCCAATAGCGTATATTAAAGTTGTTGCGGTTAAAAAGCTCGTAGTTGGATTTCAGTTCTGGACTGACGGTTCACCGCCCGGTGCATACTGTCACGCTCCGAACAGCCACAACAGCCCGCTGGCTCGCACGGGGTGCTCTTCATCGAGTGTCCCGCGTGGCCGGCAGAGTTTACTTTGAAAAAATTAGAGTGCTCAAAGCAGGCTACACTGACGGCCTGAATGCCTATGCATGGAATAATGGAATAGGACCTCGGTTCTATTTTGTCGGTTTTCTGAACCCGAGGTAATGACTAATAGGAACAGGCGGGGGCATTCGTATTGCGACGCTAGAGGTGAAATTCTTGGACCGTCGCAAGACGAACTACTGCGAAAGCATTTGCCAAGGATGTTTTCATTAATCAAGAACGAAAGTTAGAGGTTCGAAGGCGATCAGATACCGCCCTAGTTCTAACCATAAACGATGCTGACCAGCGATCCGCCGGCGTTATTCCCATGACCCGGCGGGCAGCTTCCGGGAAACCAAAGTCTTTGGGTTCCGGGGGAAGTATGGTTGCAAAGCTGAAACTTAAAGGAATTGACGGAAGGGCACCACCAGGAGTGGAGCCTGCGGCTTAATTTGACTCAACACGGGGAACCTCACCAGGCCCAGACACCGGAAGGATTGACAGATTGAGAGCTCTTTCTCGATTCGGTGGGTGGTGGTGC
>JAPQNM010000881.1:0-10000 GCA_029783475.1 Metacarcinus magister | reverse complement strand
GACAGAGTCAGTGTGGAGGTGTTGCGTATGCGGGAAACTTACCGTAACGCTCCATTCTCCTCCTAGTGGGCGGCACAGGTTCCAGTAGCTAGCTCTCTGTGCGACAACGCTCGGTCCTCCCACAGTCTCAGTGCAGGAGATCGAACATTGTCCCGCACTGCCATCGTGAACACACACACACACACACACACAAAGCAGCGACGAAAAACAACGAAGTGTGCAGAGATTTCCAGGGAAACTTGTTCTCCGTGCTACAACAACGCTCGCCACTCATCCTATTGCAGTACGGGAAGGACTGACTTACTATCCGTTACAGTTGCTAGAGCTGGGTAATAACAACCTTGTTCACCCCGCGCCTCTCCCGCAGTTCTAGCTCGAGATGGTGTCCAAGATACTACTACTACTACTACTACTATTGCTTTAATGCTAGCTAGCACCTTACAAGAGGAATCAGCCAACCTTGCTTACTTGCACAACTCGAATGAATGATTAAACATTCAATGTACGCAAAACTAACCGCATTACGATGAGTTGAAGCAGACCATGTTGAAAAAAAGGTTTATGCGCTATAATATCATTTTACTTCAATTATCTGATAATAGGATTAGTTATAATGTCAACAATTTAGCCTTATCATATGCGGCATTCTATCACCTACACGAAGGTCGCTACAGTTTTTCTTAATGACGTTTGCTGCTTCCGTAATAGCGGGTAATACTACTACAACATTGCTAAATGGGAGGATCAATCACCGCTACACCAATCCTTGCCTCTCTCTCTCTCCCGGCTCTAAACGCCGGGAACCCGTCTCATAAGCGTTAATTAACAATAATTCACTACTGCTACAAGGCCTTTTCCTATGTTTTCAGATTGGATTGGTGGTGCAGAGTGAATATGGTGTAATATACAAGAAGACATTTTTCAAATCTATATTACCCGAGAACCAAAGCTCAATAAGAAAATATTTTTATACCAACACGAAGGCCTTTTCCTGATATATCGTCAGTTTAAGTCTAGCGTGTCGGTCATTTTTCATATGTTTATTTCTCGAGAACCAAAGCTCAATAAGAAAATATGTTCATACCAACACGAAGGTCCTTTCCTGATCTACCTTTAATTTAATTGTGTCGTCATGTCTGCATTTAATAGTATTGTGTTTAATTAAACAACGTTCGGTCCTCCCTCCCGCAGTCTCAGTGCTTGACTTGGTTAAGGATGTTGAACAATGTCCCGCGCTGCCAACAACAACAACTGAGTCAGTGGAGGAGCAAGCACTCGGTGCGATGCGACAACACTCGGTCGGTCGGTCCTCCCGCATTCTCGTTGCTTGACTTGGTTAAGGATGTTGAACAATGTCCCGCGCTGCCAACGACTGAGTCAGTGGAGGGAGGTGGTGCGTAGCCGGCAAACTCATCGTAACGCTCTCTCCGAGTGGGCACAGGCTCCAGTAGCTACCTCTCTATGCGACAACTCTTGGTCGGTTCTCCCGCAGTCTCAGCAATGAATGTCCCGCGCTGCTGCTGCCTGCCTGCCAACGGCAGAGTCAGTGGAGGTGGTGCGTGGCCGGCAAACTCATCGTAACGCTCTCTCCGAGTGGGCACAGGCTCCAGTAGTAGTAGTAGTAGCTACCTCTCTATGCGACAACGCTCGGTCTGTCCTCCCGCAGTCTCAGCAATGAATGGGACGTCCCCCGCGCTGCTTGCCAACTGTAGAGTCAGTGGAGGTGCGCGGCCGGCAAACTCACCGTGTAACGCTCTCTCTCTCTCTCCTAGTGGTGACTGGTTCCACTCTGTGCGACAACGCTCGGTCGGTCCTCCCGCAGTCTCAGTGCAAGAGGTCGAACAGTGGTGGTGTCCCGCGCTGCCATCGTGAACACACACACACACACAGCAGCGAGATCTGCAGGCAAGCTTGTTCTCTGCGCTACAACAACGCTCGCCTCTCTCCTCCAAATTTTAGTACGGAAAGAAGGACTTCATATCTGTTACAGTTGCTAGAGCTAGGTAACCTTGTTTAACCCGCGCCTCTCCCGCAGTTCTAGTTCGGGAGAGGCGAGCGTTGTGTCACAATCTGGACAGCCAAGGTGTGTACTCTGAAATGTTGTAGTCTTACCCAATATTACCAGACAACCAGACATCACTAAGAAAAACTGAGAATACCATCGTCTTCGTCATACAATAATGCATATCGTGAGATAAAATTGATAACAATAAAATCACATCTCTTAGGAAATAATTGACGAAAATAAAAATAGCGCATAAAGAATTTTTTTCAAATGTTCTGCTTCAACTCGCTGTAACTTCCTTTAAATTTACCCGCATGCTATTTTCAAGCCCGGATTCCTAATCTACACACCTTGCCGATCCCTATGATGTACCATAAGTAATGATAACAAATATTCTAGCCGGTGATAAAGGCAGACCAACCCAAAAATAGCAAAATCGACCCAAAAAGGGCCAACGCCGGCTTCCAAGGATTTCACTTGATCGACAATTTTAACCACCCATTCTTTTTTCTATCAATAAGTGTTTCATACCGTAGGAATCAGCCAACCTTGCACAACACGAAACAATGATTAAAAATTCAAGGCAAGCAAAAATAACGGAGTTGCGACGAGTTGAAGTACAACATGTCGAAAAAAAATGTTTATGCGCTATTTCATTCCACCTCAATTATCTCCTCATAGATAGAGTCATAATGCCATTTATTTCAGCTCATCATATGCGGCATTCTATCACCTACACGATGGTACTTTCACTTTTTCCTAATGACGTTTGGTGCTTCCGTAATACCCGCTAATGCAACACCATTCAGAAATTAGACCCTCACTTCACGGCGACACCAATCATCAACCAACCAACCCCTCTCTCTCCCGCCCGCCGCCCGCCGGGAACGCGTCTCACATACCATCATCATGCTGCTGCTGCTGCCGCTACAGACATTAAGGACGGGGGAACAACGAACACACACACAACAAAAAAAATAAAGCATTAGTAAATATAGAATATTAAACCAAAGTTTTTTTTATAAGTCCAAAAGCGCAACATGATAGGCTTGTGCCACCAGATTAAACGCAAACAGATACAAATCAAAAGGGTGGTCAGAAAAATAAATTCGATACACAAATTTAATTCACAAACCAACTGATATATTGTCAAATGTCGCGGCCATGAAACTGGAAAGGTGCACCTCATTATTAAATAACTCAATATACTGCTGCTACGATCGCAGCAGCACTACTGAGTTAAAAGCGCCCCCCAACATTAAAAAAAAACGGGGGGCTGAAAGAATAATGCAGTGCAGTCATTACACAGCATCCAAATTCATGGCGAGTTGTTGCTTTCCTTAGAAAACTGTTAAATTATTACATACAGACTTGCCAGTAGGGATTCCGACATCGGGGGGGCGTGACGGAACCTACAGTCATTTTGTGTTTTATTTAACAGTCAACTAAGCAAAAAACAGGAGCAATCTTTCGGGAATACTACATCTAGTATTGTTGTCTTCACAACACATTCATTCATTCAAATCTTTCGGGACTAGTATTCTCTATACTATAAAGGCTGATACATCTATTGTATCCAACAGATATAGAAACACACTTCAAAAAAGATCCACCACACGCAAGGCTCTCTCTCTCTCTCTCTCTCTCAACTGATCAAACAGTCTCCCTCCCGGGCTCGGCTCGCAACAGGGAAAGTATTAGCATTACACCCTCTCTCTCTCATGAAATATATATTGTCATAAGCAGTTCATATAATAAACTACACCAGAATCTATCAAGAGTTTAAGCACATGTATGTACCAATTAAGATTCATGTTAATTCACAACAATGGATGGCACATGAATTTTAGCACCTTTCTCTTCATTTGATTCCACCCGCTTTTTTATTTGTAATTATGGTGGTCTTTTTACACCTTTCAGACAACCACTACGATACAAACTAATGAATCATAGATTTAAAAGATTCTAATCTTGCATCAATGATAGGTATAACAAATGCAGGTCTTACTGTCTGTCTGTCTGTCTGTCTGTCACCTGTCATTTTTAAAATTTTCCTTACCACACATTGGGCAACAACTATTTCAATCATTTGTTAACTTTTAATTCACAGTACAAATGATTTCATAAAATCTGCCCTCAAGATCACAGTAATAACAGCTTAGGCTTAAGATTTTAGTGGCATCCATCACCTTTCATCCATGCCGTTGTTGGCTATGACGCCCTCCTCACGCCTTTCCGTGAATTCTTTAATCATTCAGGTTACTTTCTTATTTATAAAGTTGGTACCATTCATTGGTAAACAATTATAATCTTTCGGGACAACAAGAAGCAGTCAGTGCTCACAACAAAATAATAGAATGCACTACATCTATTACACCTATTGTCTTCACCACACATTCATTCATTCAGGTCAGATTACTGATACAATTCTTTTGAATACTAATACTACTCTCCTCAACAAAGTCTTCTGTATATGTACTACTATTACACCCTCTCTCCCTCAACAACGGACAATACACTAATGGGATTTTTTTTATATATTCATCAACAACAAAGCCTGATAATAGAAGACACTACATCTACCAGACATATTGTGTATCCAACAGATATAGAAACACACTTGAACAGATCAAACAGTCTCCCGGGCTCGCAACAGGGGTGCGAGAAACTTGTTGTGGTGCTCTAGCTTTGAGTCGGCGTCCGGCGCTGCCAACGCGGGAGAAAACCAGTCACGAGACACAAGGGAGTGTGCGTGTATAGCGCGCCGCAAACTTGCCGCCCCGAGACGTGCTCGGCGGGTGGTGGTGAGTTAGCCCAGGTTGGAGAACCTCCTTCTCCCGCGCTGCCGACGGGGAGACAGCAAGGAGTGACGAGAGAGAGAGAGTGGAGAGAATTTGTGGTCTTCCGCGCTCGAGACGCGCTCGGCGGGTGGTGGTGGTGGTGGTGAGTTAGCCCAGGTTGGAGAAACTCCTTCTCCCGCGCTGCCGACGGGGAGACAGCAAGGAGTGACGAGAGAGAGAGAGTGGAGAGAATTTGTGGTCTTCCGCGCTCGAGACGCGCTCGGCGGGTGGTGGTGGTGGTGGTGAGTTAGCCCAGGTTGGAGAAACTCCTTCTCCCGCGCTGCCGACGGGGAGACAGCAAGGAGTGACGAGAGAGAGAGAGTGGAGAGAATTTGTGGTCTTCCGCGCTCGAGACGCGCTCGGCGGGTGGTGGTGGTGGTGGTGAGTTAGCCCAGGTTGGAGAAACTCCTTCTCCCGCGCTGCCGACGGGGAGACAGCAAGGAGTGACGAGAGAGAGAGAGTGGAGAGAATTTGTGGTCTTCCGCGCTCGAGACGCGCTCGGCGGGTGGTGGTGGTGGTGGTGAGTTAGCCCAGGTTGGAGAAACTCCTTCTCCCGCGCTGCCGACGGGGAGACAGCAAGGAGTGACGAGAGAGAGAGAGTGGAGAGAATTTGTGGTCTTCCGCGCTCGAGACGCGCTCGGCGGGTGGTGGTGGTGGTGGTGAGTTAGCCCAGGTTGGAGAAACTCCTTCTCCCGCGCTGCCGACGGGGAGACAGCAAGGAGTGACGAGAGAGAGAGAGTGGAGAGAATTTGTGGTCTTCCGCGCTCGAGACGCGCTCGGCGGGTGGTGGTGGTGGTGGTGGTGAGTTAGCCCAGGTTGGAGAAACTCCTTCTCCCGCGCTGTCGACGGGGAGACAGCAAGGAGTGACGAGAGAGAGTGGAGAGAATTTGTTGTCTTCCGCGCTAGGAAGACGGGACATGCTCGGTAGGCGATGGGTGAGCGCGGGATGGAGTTGCCAGTGAGGAGAATCTGTCTCCCGCGCTACCAACGCGTGGAGTTACCGGCGGAGCGGGGATGGTTTTGGACACGAAAACGGGCCGAGCGGACCCCAAACTGTCTTAAAATTGACCAAGTGGAGCGCGGGACCAACTCACTACGCTCTCTCTCATCGTGCACTAAGGTAGCGCGTAGTAAAGGTAGCCGCATACCCCATAGCAAAGGAGTACGAGTTCGCGCTGAAAAATATAGTAGGGAGGCATGGTTGTTGACTCAACCTCTTAAGCCCTCTCTCGCGCTGAATGCTGCATACGTGCGTCAGAATTCACCAAGCGTTGGATTGTTCACCCATCAAAAGGGAACGTGAGCTGGGTTTAGACCGTCGCGAGACAGGTTAGTTTTACCCTACTGTTGGCAGTTATGTCGTTGATACAGCAGTCCTGCTCAGTACGAGAGGAACGGCAGGTCCGGACATATGGTTCCGCTCTTGGTCGATCGGCCAGTGGAGCGAGGCTACGTCCGTGGGATTATGCCTGAAAGCCTCTAAGGCAGAATCCCGGCTGGATGACCAACGATACCGCGTACGGCTTGCATCGGGATGGTCACCATTGTTTTTCGAGAGATTTGTTCCCCGCCCGTTCGCGGGCGGGGCCAGAATATGGACCCGTGCAGAGGGAACTCGGGAGAGTCTCGACAAACAGGCTCGGGCTCTCCCTTCCCTAGTAGAGAACACCCGAATGCTGATGTGTCGTACCGAATCGTTCGCAGACGACTTACGTACCGGTCAGGGTGTTGTGGGCGGCAGAGCAGCATCCTCACTGCGATCCGCTAAGACTTCTCCCTAACAAGGCTGGAGGTTTCGTCACGCAACCCGATGGCGAAATCCTCCCGGCAAGCCTTTATTTATTTTTATACCTTTACACACTACACTACACTACACTACAGAGCAGCATTCTCGCTGCGACTTCTTCTATCCCTAACAAGGCTGGAGGTTTCGTCACGCAACCCGATGGCGAAATCCTCCTGGCAAGCCTTTATTTAAAGCTTTCCATACTCTACTCTATTCCACAATTCACTTTACTTTCCTTTCCAACTCTTGCGTCAAAAAGCGGCTGTCACCGTAGTGTTGAAGTAGTAATGTATAGGAATGAGCACAGCACAGCTAGTGTTTAACTACGAAGGTATATAGCAACAAGATAGACATGTTGCTCTTTTGGACTTTGTAAATTTTTCCAATGAATTTTTTGACGTGCTAACATTATTCTTAATATGTCCTACAACTACTACTACAGACGGCCGCAATTCAATGAATCAGCAGCCTCTAGTGTCAAAGTGAAGAGACTCAACCAAGCGCGGGTAAACGGCGGGGGTAACTATGACTCTCTTAATGAGTAGAGATTAAAAGTGTGGCACGCCTGCCTCCCCGTGGTTCCAGCCGGGGGTTAACATTATTCTTGATATGTCTTACAACTACTACAGACGGCCGCAATTTAATGAATCAGCCTCTAGTGTTTGGCATGCATACAATAATTTACTTAACAGCTACAACAATCGTACATTAGTTTCGATACATCTTACAGCTAGCTACCAATATTTGGTTTAATTTACAAGCGCCACCCAAAAATCGTATCGCATAGAAACCACAGGAAGAAACTTAGATCCAGTCTCTTTCAAGGTGGCACCGAAAACCAAAATAGCAGAATTTCCCCCATTTGTAGCTTTTCATTCAATTCTCGTTTACAAACTTCCACACTTTTATGAATGAAATAGTCATTGATTCTGTATAATGGGTTAAATCTATGTTTAGCATGTTCAACATTGTCCCGCACACTGCCAACGGGGCAGTAGTCAGTCAGTGGTAACAAGTAAGAACTGTGGATGGTTGTTGTGTGAGGTGCTCGGGAAAATTACCGTAACGCTCTCTCTTAGTGGGTACAAGTTCCAGTAGCTAGATCCCTGTGCGACAACACTCGGTTCTCCCGCAGTCGCAGTGCGCAACAATTGCCAACGACAGAGTCAGTGTGGAGGTGTTGCGTATGCGGGAAACTTACCGTAACGCTCCATTCTCCTCCTAGTGGGCGGCACAGGTTCCAGTAGCTAGCTCTCTGTGCGACAACGCTCGGTCGGTCCTCCCACAGTCTCAGTGCAGGAGATCGAACATTGTCCCGCACTGCCATCGTGAACACACACACACACACACAAAGCAGCGACGAAAAACAACGAAGTGTGCAGAGATTTCCAGGGAAACTTGTTCTCCGTGCTACAACAACGCTCGCCACTCATCCTATTGCAGTACGGGAAGGACTGACTTACTATCCGTTACAGTTGCTAGAGCTGGGTAATAACAACCTTGTTCACCCCGCGCCTCTCCCGCAGTTCTAGCTCGAGATGGTGTCCAAGATACTACTACTACTACTATTGCTTTACTGCTAGCTAGCACCTTACAAGAGGAATCAGCCAACCTTGCTTACTTGCACAACTCGAATGAATGATTATTAAACATTCAATGTACGCAAAACTAACCGCATTACGATGAGTTGAAGCAGACCATGTTGAAAAAAAGGTTTATGCGCTATAATATCATTTTACTTCAATTATCTGATAATAGGATTAGTTATAATGTCAACAATTTAGCCTTATCATATGCGGCATTCTATCACCTACACGAAGGTGGCTACAGTTTTTCTTAATGACGTTTGCTGCTTCCGTAATAGCGGGTAATACTACTACAACATTGCTAAATGGGAGGATCAATCACCGCTACACCAATCCTTGCCTCTCTCTCTCTCCCGGCTCTAAACGCCGGGAACCCGTCTCATAAGCGTTAATTAACAATAATTCACTACTGCTACAAGGCCTTTTCCTATGTTTTCAGATTGGATTGGTGGTGCAGAGTGAATATGGTGTAATATACAAGAAGACATTTTTCAAATCTATATTACCCGAGAACCAAAGCTCAATAAGAAAATATTTTTATACCAACACGAAGGCATTTTCCTGATATACCGTCAGTTTAAGTCTAGCGTGTCGGTCATTTTTCATATGTTTATTTCTCGAGAACCAAAGCTCAATAAGAAAATATGTTCATACCAACACGAAGGTCCTTTCCTGATCTACCTTTAATTTAATTGTGTCGTCATGTCTGCATTTAATAGTATTGTGTTTAATTAAACAACGTTCGGTCCTCCCTCCCTCCCGCAGTCTCAGTGCTTGACTTGGTTAAGGATGTTGAACAATGTCCCGCGCTGCCAACAACAACAACTGAGTCAGTGGAGGAGCAAGCACTCGGTGCGATGCGACAACACTCGGTCGGTCGGTCCTCCCGCATTCTCGTTGCTTGACTTGGTTAAGGATGTTGAACAATGTCCCGCGCTGCCAACGACTGAGTCAGTGGAGGGAGGTGGTGCGTAGCCGGCAAACTCATCGTAACGCTCTCTCCGAGTGGGCACAGGCTCCAGTAGCTACCTCTCTATGCGACAACTCTTGGTCGGTTCTCCCGCAGTCTCAGCAATGAATGTCCCGCGCTGCTGCTGCCTGCCAACGGCAGAGTCAGTGGTGGAGGTGGTGCGTGGCCGGCAAACTCATCGTAACGCTCTCTCCGAGTGGGCACAGGCTCCAGTAGTAGTAGCTACCTCTCTATGCGACAACGCTCGGTCGTGTCCTCCCGCAGTCTCAGCAATGAATGGGACGTCCCCCGCGCTGCTTGCCAACTGTAGAGTCAGTGGAGGTGCGCGGCCGGCAAACTCACCGTGTAACGCTCTCTCTCTCTCCTAGTGGTGACTGGTTCCACTCTGTGCGACAACGCTCGGTCGGTCCTCCCGCAGTCTCAGTGCAAGAGGTCGAACAGTGGTGGTGTCCCGCGCTGCCATCGTGAACACACACACACACACAGCAGCGAGATCTGCAGGCAAGCTTGTTCTCTGCGCTACAACAACGCTCGCCTCTCTCCTCCAAATTTTAGTACGGAAAGAAGGACTTCATATCTGTTACAGTTGCTAGAGCTAGGTAACCTTGTTTAACCCGCGCCTCTCCCGCAGTTCTAGTTCGGGAGAGGCGAGCGTTGTGTCACAATCTGGACAGCCAAGGTGTGTACTCTGAAATGTTGTAGTCTTACCCAATATTACCAGACAACCAGACATCACTAAGAAAAACTGAGAATACCATCGTCTTCGTCATACAATAATGCATATCGTGAGATAAAATTGATAACAATAAAATC
>JAPQNM010000877.1:17500-25243 GCA_029783475.1 Metacarcinus magister | reverse complement strand
TTATCATCAGTATATTGACTTTGCTACAAGGGAGGAGAAAATATTAGATTATTATTTCTGTAACACAACAAGTAGCTAGAAGGCGAGCAAATTGAAGCCCCTCGGTTTGTCAGACCATGCTATGTGCCTCTTGTCTCCTGTTTATAGACAAAAATTGAAAACTTGTAAACCGGTCATTAAGGAAATATAGGAGTGGGATGACAAAGTGAGCGATACTTTGAGGGGTTGTATGGAAATGACAGAATGGGATGTACTGTATGATGAAAATGTTAGTATTGATGGAAATGTGGATGTCTTAAATTGTTACTTATCTTTTTGTGTGGAAAACATTTTGCCTGTCAAAAGTGTTAAGTGCTACCCTAACAATAAGCCCTGGTTTACAAAAGATTTGAAAAAGTTGCTACATCACAAAAGACTATGTGGGGTACAAAATGATCAAGTAAACCTAAAAATCATTCAGAACAAAGTTGATGATATGATTAGTGTGGAAAAAGAAAAATACAAGAGAAAAATGTAAAATTGGTTTAAGAATGATACAAAGGCTGCTTGGCAAGGTTTGCATACCATTACTGGGATGACCAAAAAATCCGTGACTCCAGACATAATAAATATAAAAGATTATTGCAATGAATTAAATAAGTTTTACTGTAGATTTGATGTCCAAGATTATTCTGTAGAACAGAACAGACTTACTGAGCTTTTATGTAACAAGGAACATGAGAAATTTACTGTGACACATGAGGATGTTCTAGAAAGTTTGAAGAGAGTTAAGAGCAATAAAGCGTCAGGGCCTGATAGAGTAAGTGCTGAGGTTATAAACATTTGTAAATACGAGTTGGTTCCAGTTTTATGTAGGATTTTCCAGAGTTCTCTGGATCAATCTCATATACCTAAATTGTGGAAGACATCTGAGATTATTCCTGTGCCAAAACATCAAACACCTAAAGGTTATAATGATTACAGACCTGTATATTTATGAAATGTTTAGAAAGTGGTGTTCAAAAATTCCTGCTTTTAGAAGTGAAACACCAGATGGATGTATAGCAATTTGCCTATAAGAAGGATAGGTGTGTGGAAGACGCTACACTATCTATTATAAATTATATACTTAAATTTTTGGAGAATGTAAACAATAAATTGAGTAAGCACTTTGCTAAGGTATTGTTGGTTGATTTTTCAAGTGCTTTCAACACTATACAGCCTCATGTGTTAATGGAAAAGCTCATAGGTCTTAACATGAGTCCATTACTTGTTCTATGGATACGTGAGTTTTTGGTAGGAAGGGTGCAATGTGTAAAACTTAAAGAACAAATCTCTGACTTAACTCTAACTAACACGGGTGCACCTCAGGGTTGCGTATTGTCACCCCTATTGTTTTCTCTTTATACAAATGATTGCAGAAGTAGAAATGATTGTAATAAGATATTCAAATATGCAGATGATACTGCTATAGTTTCACTCTGTGTAAATAATGATGTTAGGTATAGACAGGAAGTTAACAGTTTCAGTACATGGTGTAAGGAGAATTTTGTACAACTTAATGTTAACAAAACTAAGGAAATGATTATTGATTTTGGTAGGACTGCCGTACGACATGAACCTTTGGTAATTAATGATGGAAATGTTGAAAGAGTAGAAGAATACAAATATTTAGGAACGATTATAGACAATAAATTCAATTTTTCCTCTCACATTGCTAGTATATATAAGAAAACAAATTCAAGGATGTTTTTTGTTATAAAACTTTGTAAGTTAAATGTAAGTAGTAAAATAATGGATCTGTTCTACTGCAGTATACTACAGTCGGTATTTTCCTTTGCTATATGTTGTTGGTACAGAAATAGTACTCTGGAATCTAAAAGTAAAATAAGCAAGATAATAAAGAAATGTATCCTATTAAATGTTAAAAATACAAAACCATTGTTAGAACTATACAAACGAGCGGTTACCCAGAGGAGCAATGTTATAATAAATGACCCCAGTCACCCATTGCACTCATGTTATCAAATGTTACCATCTGGCAGAAGGTGGAGATCTGTGCAAGGCCGAACTTCTCGGTATAGGGAGTCGTATATAGCATCAAGTATTAGGGTATTGAATAGTATTTAACTGTTCTAAAAGAGGGCGGCACACAGGAATATCAGCAATGTATGTTTTATGTTTTAATGTATGTCTTATTTTTTAAACTTATATATTTATCTTTTATACTTTGGCAACCACAACACAAATTCTCTGTAAGAGCAATAAAGTATTATTATTATTATTATCCATACTACTACTATTACTATTACTATTTATAATACTACTAATAAAATCCATCCTAGACTATTCCCACTATGACTATACCATTTACCACTACTATTAACCTACTATTCCACACCCAACACTACTACTATCCATACTACTACTATTACTATTACTATTACTATTTACCTCGATAGTTAAGTCCTCATAGACGCCATTGATCCTAGTGGCGCCTCCTAGTAGTGCTTGTGATAGTCCGATAGTCACGTCTGTATGTATGTCTTGACTATCCCGTCTGAAATAGTCACTGCTAGACACACACACACGCACGAACACTTCTTTGCGGCCAACGGATAGTCTCAATACTTGACCATCCTCGACACCTGCGGATAGTAAGGATTAAGTGTTTTTCTATCTCGGTTATTATTGGATCTGAGAGAGAGAGAGAGAGAGAGAGAGAGAGAGAGAGAGAGAGACAGAGAGAGAGAGAGAGAGAGAGAGAGAGAGAGAGAGAGAGAGAGAGAGATTAATGCCAAAAATAAACTATAAATATTTTTTTTTCTTCACAAAATTATTTTCATGATATAAAAAATAAACAAAAATAATAGAATAAATCAATAAATAATTACATAAGGATTTATACGTACACATACACACATATGCGCACATGTAACTTATAGATTTTAACGTTTACGCACATATGGAATTAAAACGCACACATGCTTACACACACACACACACACACAAAATAATAGTACAAAATATACGCACACATACGCACACATAACTAACAAATTCTAACATTTATACACACACAAAATTAAAACGCACACAAACTCACACAGACGCACACAAAAAAATTTATATGTACACACACTTATGCGCACACAAAAAAAAATTATACACACACAAACACACTTATACACACACATAAAATAAGTAAAAATTCACATACGCACACAAAAAAAATCATACGCACACAAACACACTTATAGGCACACATCAAATAAGTCAAAAATCACATACGCACACAAACACACATACGCACACATCCTCTACACCTGGAACAGTACACACACTTTATAAATTTCAATATTTACATACACGCACACACACATACGCACATGAAACAATAGCCACTAAAACGTCATAAATACACACAGACAGAAATTTACACGCACACAAACTTACGTACATACATACGCACACATTAAATAAGTCACAAAATGAATGACTATCTATATTAGAATAGTAGTAATAGTTATAAATAGTAAGGATAGTCAGGTAGTGAGATAGTTTCAGCAAAGGGAGTTAAGAGGTGTGGTGTAACTGTGACTTGTGGCCGTCTAAGTCCTTCTATAATGGCAAGGATCTCAGCAGGAGGGGAAAGGCTGCCTCCTAACCTAACCTAACCTAACCTATTCAAAGGAAAAAACCCTGCACTCAACTTGGAGAGGAGGAGACAAAGCTTAGCCAAGAAATAACAATCAACAGATGAAACAAGTGAGTGAGCCTACAACCTCCAGGGCCACAGCAATAAAAGAAACAGAATCGAGAGTAAAAGGAAAGAAAAGACAAGCACTTGAACCTGTGGAGGAGCTAGAAGAAGGTGAAGCAGGTGGGAGGCAACAAAAGTGTAATGACAATCTAAGCTGAAGGAAAAATATATATGTACAAGAACATACAAAGTAACATTGAAAGAAGATGAATATTATTAGTGTGTAGATTATGGGGCGTAGTTTTTATATAGGCAGAGTGTTAAGTGTACACAAGCAGAGTGTTTCAATGGTATTACAGGTGTACATATTCTTATTATATAAATATTTCATATATTTCATATTATTCTTATAACCACACACACACACACACACACACACACACACACAAATATACAAAATAAAATGCCTAACCTTTGGGTAATAAAATATAAAAAGCTTATATAACATAACATAACATAACCTACCTAACCTAACCTAACTATAACATAACATAACCTAACCTAACCATAACATAACCTAACCTAACCATAACATAACATAACCATAACATAACATAACATAACCATAACCTAACCATAACATATTCTAACCATAACATAACCATAACATAACATAACCTAACCATAACCTAACCTAACCATAACATAACCTAACCATAACATAACATAACATAACCATAACATAACATAACATAACATAACCATAACCTAACCTAACCTAACCTAACCTAACCTAACCTAACCTAACCTAACTTGACAATACACTAACCTTAGAATACAATTATTTCCAATCCTACATGAACAAATAGTGGAGGAAGCAACAAGGATGAACAATATCCTGGATGTAGTATTAATGAACAACAAAGAAAGAATACACAGTCCCCAGGCGACCCAAAACTATCATTAACTTGAACTTTCATACTAACATTAACTTTCATACTAACTAAACAAACTGGGATGCAATTAACGCGCAACAATCTCAAGTTAATTAGGATTTCTTAGATCAATGTAAAACAGTTATCGGAAATGTTACAAGTTTTCGCCATGACTTTCTGCGCAAATAATGATATTCCTCGTGATGGAAAAGGTGTTAATGAGAATTAGAACAACACTTACTATTAATTTAAACACTAATATCAGCCCAAGTGTCAGTGTAATCAATGAACTAAATGACCTTAAACTCAGCTTGGGGTCAAGACAATATTGCTGCCATTCTATTATAAAAATGCAAACACTCTTTAGCAGATCTGTAGACAAAACAGCTAACCTAACCTGTGCTTCTCACTACTACTACTACTACTACTACTACTATTATTATTATTATTATTATTATTAACGGCAGTTCACTCAAATGGCACTGAGGTCACAAGTGGGGTTCCGCAAGACTCATTACTGGGACCACTCCTATTCTTGGTGTTGATGTTGACTGTGTTGTTGACTTACTGGTGTAGAATTTCGCCCACTCAGACCTCACATCCTTGACCACTAAACAGGACTCACAAAAGCTACAAGGACACCTGGACACAATATAGTACAAATGGGCCCACAATAACAACATGAAATTCAATAAGGCAACATTTGAGCTCATTAGATATGGTATTAATGTCAACTGTGCTCCCATCATTAGGTGAGGGAAATACAACAATTACTCACTCTTCCTTTGGACGACGCTGCATCTTCCTTCCATCAGACGTTGGAAACAGCGGGTGCGGCTGCCTTCCACCTTGCCACGCGTCGCACACCCCGTCGCCCTGGGAAGCCCTGGTGGAATGACGACTGTGCCCGGGCAGTACTGGCCCGCCGTCGAGCCTGGAACCAGTGGCGGAGGACACCCACGATACTGGCCGGCACTACCTATCGCCGTTTTGATGCCCTCTGCGCCAAGACCATCCTCAAGGCCCAGAGGAGTGCATGGGATTCCCACTGCTCCTCCCTCTCCTTCTCTTCCTCCACCAAGAGAACATGGGACTTCCTGCACTCTATGGAGGGCAAGAAGGCGCGCCACCCCATCCCCTTGACAGACGGTGCCCGGTCCCCGTTGGATGACCCCCAGAAGGCGGAGACCCTGGCCCACCACTACCACCTGAGAATCGGCCTTCTCCCTCTTCTTCATCCTCCAGCGGACCTCCACAGTGCTGTCTCCAATTCTATTGCCTCCCCAGGTATCCCTAACCTCGCTCAACCTTTCACTCGGCGGGAACTCGATGTGGCCCTGTCCACGCTGCTTGCTGGCAAGGCAGCTGGACGAGACTGCATTCCCTACGACTTCCTCACCCACCTCACCCCCCCTATACAGGACTGCCTCTTGCATCTATACAACACCAGCTGGGAGACAAAACGATACCCCATCTGTTGGAAGCCCTCTGTCCTCATCCCCATTCCCAAGCCGGGTAAAGACCCAACACTCCCGTCTTCCTACAGGCCCATAGCACTCCTCTCCTGCATCGGAAAACTGATGGAGCGCCTGGTGTCCACACGCCTGTCCTGGTGGCTGGAGGAGAAGCTCTTGCTGAGGGAGGAGCAGTGCGGCTTTCGCCCCCATAGAGGCACCGTGGACGTGCTGGGTCAGCTGGAATACCATGTTTGTGACACCTACCGTCAGCGCCAGGTCATGACTACCATCTTCATTGACCTGGAAGGAGCCTTTGACACAGCACCACATGAGGGTATCCTGTACAAGCTGGCTGGCATGGGCATTACCGGGGCCACCCTTGTCTGGATCCAGGACTTCCTTGTTGGTCGCTCCTATCAGGTTGCGGTGGGAGCCTCCTTGTAACACTCCCGTCCCATTCGCAGAGGCGTTCCTCAAGGCTCCATCCTCAGCCCTCTTCTATTTAACGTCCTCCTCTCAGACCTTCTCTACGCTGACGACATATCCATTGTCAGCCGGGCACCAACTTTGGCCCAAGCGCAGACTCACCTGCAAGAAGCGGCAACCTCCCTCGGTGAATGGGTGACTACCTGGGGACTTAAGGTCAGCGCCCCTAAAAGCACGCTTATGTGTTTCACCCTTAAGCGACTCCCCTCCCCACCTACTCTCCAACTGTGCGGCCAGGCAGTACCTTATTCCAGGACACACACCTTCCTGGGGCTGCGGCTGGACGGTCCTCGCCTCTCCTGGGCCGGGCACATAGAATATCTCCGAACCTCCTGCAACAAGCGCTTGGACGTGATGAAACGGATTGCCGGCATCCGTTGGGGCGCCCACCGAGATCTCCTCCTCCAATACTACCTTGCCACCATCCGGCCCAAAATCATGTACGGCAGCAGCATTTATGGGTCAGCGGCACGGACTGTCCTCACCAGGCTGGATCCCCTCCAGAATGCAGCCCTTCGGATATCCATGGGGGCCATGAAATCCTCCCCTGTTATCCCCCTGCATGCCGAGAGTGGCATCCTCCCCTTGTCCGCCCACAGAAGGGAGGTTCTGTGCCAGCACTACCACCGCATCTTGTGCCTGCCCCCGGCTCACCCCCTTGCTACTCTGTACAGCAACTCTGGTGTGGACCATCACACACCTGTTTGGTCTCCAGGTGCCAGACAACCACTGCTGGTTAGGGCCCTGCAGGCTCTCACTGATTTTAATATACCACCACCACCACCACAACCCACCAGCCCACACTCTCCTCTCCCACCCTGGCTGGACACCACCTCTAAGTTTACCCTGCACCTTCCAGGCCTCTCCTCTCGGCACTCTGCAGGTATTCTGGCGGCGGCACTATTCACCCAGATGGACAGGACGCTATACCACCACCACATCAAGCTCTTCACCGATGGATCACACTCCCCATCACTCCCCTCCACGGCAGCAGCCGTCTATGACCCTGCCAACTCCATCTGCAGGACATGGAGGCTCCCACCGGAGACAGACGTCCTGACGTCTGAACTCTATGCCCTCCACCAGGCCGTCACACACACCTCCTACAGCAGCTGTGATCTACACAGACTCCCTCTCCTCACTCCACCTCCTCCTCTCCCGCCACCCCCACTCATCCACGTCC
>JAPQNM010000877.1:0-12500 GCA_029783475.1 Metacarcinus magister | reverse complement strand
GGGTGAAACACATAAGCGTGCTTTTAGGGGCGCTGACCTTAAGTCCCCAGGTAGTCACCCATTCACCGAGGGAGGTTGCCGCTTCTTGCAGGTGAGTCTGCGCTTGGGCCAAAGTTGGTGCCCGGCTGACAATGGATATGTCGTCAGCGTAGAGAAAGAGGTGTGAGTGGGGGGGAATGCGAAGGTCTGAGAGGAGGACGTTAAATAGAAGAGGGCTGAGGATGGAGCCTTGAGGAACGCCTCTGCGAATGGGACGGGAGTGGAGGCTCCCACCGCAACCTGATAGGAGCGACCAACAAGGAAGTCCTGGACCCAGGCAAGGGTGGCCCCGGTAATGCCCATGCCAGCCAGCTTGTACAGGATACCCTCATGTGGTGCTGTGTCGAAGGCTCCTTCCAGGTCAATGAAGATGGTAGTCATGACCTGGCGCTGACGGTAGGTGTCACAAACATGGTATTCCAGCTGACCCAGCACGTCCACGGTGCCTCTATGGGGGCGAAAGCCGCACTGCTCCTCCCTCAGCAAGAGCTTCTCCTCCAGCCACCAGGACAGGCGTGTGGACACCAGGCGCTCCATCAGTTTTCCGATGCAGGAGAGGAGTGCTATGGGCCTGTAGGAAGACGGGAGTGTTGGGTCTTTACCCGGCTTGGGGATGGGGATGAGGACAGAGGGCTTCCAACAGATGGGGTATCGTTTTGTCTCCCAGCTGGTGTTGTATAGGTGCAAGAGGCAGTCCTGTATAGGGGGGGTGAGGTGGGTGAGGAAGTCGTAGGGAATGCGGTCTCGTCCAGCTGCCTTGCCAGCAAGCAGCGTGGACAGGGCCACATCGAGTTCCCGCCGAGTGAAAGGTTGAGCGAGGTTAGGGATACCTGGGGAGGCAATAGAATTGGAGACAGCACTGTGGAGGTCCGCTGGAGGATGAAGAGGAGGGGGAAGGCCGATTCTCAGGTGGTAGTGATGGGCCAGGGTCTCCGCCTTCTGGGGGTCATCCAACGGGGACCGGGCACCGTCTGTCAAGGGGATGGGGTGGCGCGCCTTCTTGCCCTCCATAGAGTGCAGGAAGTCCCATGTTCTCTTGGTGGAGGAAGAGAAGGAGAGGGAGGAGCAGTGGGAATCCCATGCACTCCTCTGGGCCTTGAGGATGGTCTTGGCGCAGAGGGCATCAAGACGGCGATAGGTAGTGCCGGCCAGTATCGTGGGTGTCCTCCGCCACTGGTTCCAGGCTCGACGGCGGGCCAGTACTGCCCGGGCACAGTCTTCATTCCACCAGGGCTTCCCAGGGCGACGGGGTGTGCGACGCGTGGCAAGGTGGAAGGCAGCCGCACCCGCTGTTTCCAACGTCTGATGGAAGGAAGATGCAGCGTCGTCCAAAGGAAGAGTGGTGATATCCGGTGGGGTCTGGAGGGCCTCCCTGTAACGCGGCCACTCGGAGGATGTAATTTTCCAGCGGGGCATGCAGCCAGGATGGTGCTTCGGGGGAGCCTGTGGGACAGAAGCCAGCACAGGAAGGTGGTCACTCCCCATGTATGGTCCAGTAGAGAAGGTGGAGGTGGTGAAGGCCGGGTCACCAATGAACAGGTCCAGGACCGAGGGAGCACCAGTGTGGGGATGGAACCTGGTGGCCAGACCAGGTGGGCTCAGCAGGGAGAGGTGAGGAGAATCCATCATTATCTGGAATAATGTGTTACCTGAGGGGTTCCGTTTATGGGGTGGCAGGTCAGGCTCCCAGCATTGGTGGTGTGCATTGAAGTCCCCCAAGATGATTACTGGGGGAGGAAGAGAGGCGATGTAGTGTTCAATCTCCTGTGAAGTGGCGGCACCACCCGGGTTGTAAATCACTGCCACGGTGAGCAAACTTCTCAGGAGGCTAACCCTGGCAGCAACGACCTCCAGGTGCCCGCCCGGCCACTGAGGAAGGGGAAGCAAGGAGTAGAGCAGCCCGTCACGGAGGGCAAGTAGGACACCCCCACCACGGCCCTGATGGCGGTCCCGCCTGAAGATGGAGTAGCCCGGAAGGTTGAGCACTAGGTGAGGAGGGAGCCAGGTCTCGCACAAGCCGACCACCGAAGGAAGTGAGTCCCGCAGGTAGGTGTGGAGCTCCGCTGTCTTCCTAAGGAGAGACCTGGCATTCCAGAGGAGGAAGGTGAGGGCCATCTCCTATTCAAATAGAGAGGAGATGAGCATAGAGAGGGTGGGCCACATATAAGTGAGGATCTCCGGCACAGGTGTACCCTTCTGGTATAGGTGGTAACCCTTCCAGAGGAGGGTGAAAAGTGAGGAGATGACCGTATCCATGGAGGAGGCGGGAGAAGCCGGACCTGCAGCTGGGCGAACAGGTGCCTGGGGTGGGGTGGAAGGCCTTGAGGGCATAGCGGGGGTCGGAAGCAAGGGAGTGGCATGATGGAAGGTACGTCCTGGTCCCTGACCACGGTGGGATGGGAGGCCGTGCGGCTGGTGGACCTCAGCCTCGGTGGTGGAGTAGGAAATTCCTGGGTCGGGATCTGAAGGGGTCGGGGTAGACGGAGGTGCCAGATATCCAGGCGGTCTACGAGTTTTACGTACCGGAGGAGTAGGAGTGTTGCCGGGCGCAGGGGAGATGACGTAATCCTGAGGCAAGGGGGCATCATCTTCCAGGGCCTCCTCCAGATTCTGTCATATATAGAGGGTTCCTAGGTCTTCCAAGACGATGATGCTCCAGCAGACACGAGTCTCTTCACTACAGCAATCCACTTTGCTCGCTTAGTTTTTTATGTATTTCCTTTATATTTTTCCCATTTTCTGAGGGAAATTTATAAAAAGAAACATTATCACGTCCTTGTTAGTGGTAGAGAAACGTTGTAGAAATGTTGCTGTAGACACATAATTTAATAATAGTGGTGGTGAATACCAGAAACAAAGGAGATATATAACAGCAGCCTCTTCTCGGAATCAATTATTAATATATACTTCCAATAAAACAGTGTATATATACGAGAAAGATATTAAGTGGTAAAGAAACGTTGCAGATATACTACTGTAGGCTTAAAATTGTATAATAATGGTGATGAATACCAGAAACAAAGGAAATATAACAGCAGCCTCTAACCGAGTTATTTGTTTTCTTTGAATTTTGATATATATACTCCCAAGAAAACAACTTACATGTGCGTGGAAGAGATTAAATGATAAAAAAAATGTTGCATAAATGCTAGTGTAGGTACAAAAATATGTATAACCGTAGCAAATAAATAGTTAAATAAGATATCCCCAACGTTTTTTTTGGTTAAGGGGAAGCTCTACTCGGGAGTTTTACATTGATATACACAAACGATTCTGACACTCATTACCGTCGCAAATAATAGTTAATAAGATATCCACATTCCCCATCTCCCAATGAGGACATGTGGGAATGTAAAGTTTTTTGGGCGGGTGTGAAAGTGAAGTTTTACCCAAATCTAACCTAACCAGGGTAAGCCTATCGACGCCACAGGTTAGACATATATAAAAATAAGGGGTATTTCTTTACAACTACTGCTCCACCTCTTTATTATAAATACGAAGTTTTACATACTATACATAGTGTACTCAACACATCTGTGAAAGTTTCAGGCGGTGCTCACCATTATTTACCTCACAGAACGTCTTTGAAGTTATGTTAGGTTATATTAAGTTATGGTTAGGTTAAGGTTGTTAGTTTAGATTGCGGTTATGTTAAGTTAGGTTAGGTTCGGTTATATAGCATTTTTACATTTTATTACCCAAACCCAAAACAAATCTAAGTTGCGAACCCTAACTTTTGGGTAATAAAATGTAAAAATCTTATATAATCGAACCTAACTTAACCTAACCATAACATAACCGTAACCTAACCTAACAACCTTAACATAACCAAAACTTAACCTAACCATAACTTAACATAACCTAACCTAATATGTTTTGCGAGGTAAATGATGGTGAGCACCACCTGAAACCTTCACAGATATGTTGAGTACACTATGTATAGTATGTAAGACTTCATATTTATAATAAAGAGGTGGAGCAGTATTTGTAAAAAACTAAAAAGTTTATATATATATATATATATATATATATATATATATATATATATATATATATTTTATACAATGAAAAGGTACTGGCTAAGGGACAGCAAAAATACATTAAAAAAAATCCCTCTTGTCGCCGTCCTGTAAAAACGACAGTAGGAGAAATAGAAGCAAGGGGTGGAGGTCTGGTTAACAAAGGTGTCTTGACACTCCTCTTTTGAAAGAATTAAAGTCATAACCAGGTAATAAGGCACTTATTAAAGGCAGGAATAAAATGTCTTAATTATAGACTATCAATCAATATCAGAAATATAATGAAAGAATCAGCATGTGCACTATTTTAACCCAAGACACTTTGTATTAACCTCGCGGCTCATTAGACCTGAATCTACTTTTCAAGAATCTAATGGTGCTTTCAATAACACATTTAGTTATATAATTTTTTTTATTGTACAATAAACAGGTTGCTGATAATTACGGGTGCTGCTATCGCCCTAAATGCATCAGGTAATGAAAGCTGTAACTCTCAACGCTTCCTCGGAGAAGTGACTAGTGTGACGGCTGGGCAGCGACTGGCCTCTCATTGTTACTGTTTTGATCCAGCGAATCCAATAAGTTGTTTGTGGCAACTTGATAGACAAAAACATAAGAACATAAGAACGGTCTCTTCGGAGAAATTTGCGACTAATTCATCAATTTTATCCGTTATATTTTCAACTCTTTCCCGAACAGCAAACATTTTTCCTCCTTGGTCCTTTCATACAAAGCTCTTCGTCTTGATGTCTTACTAAACTATTACTTACTAATATGACGCCAGGCTCATCACGAACCTCGTCTTCAAATATCTAGAACCTGTTTTGCATGACAACACCGCTATAACTGGCACGTCTTTTGACACGTTGGAAGTAATTTTTCTCTAATTTCTCAATCCTACCTTCCATTTGATTAATTTGAACGACTGATTCATTGTTCATTAATTCTCTGTCTTCCTTTCCTGCATCCTTTTCTAAAACAACGCTTATATCTGCAGCTTCTAACTTCGCTATTCTCGTATCCATAATTTCTAATTCCCGCTAATTTTGCTTAGTTTATGTGTATATATAGTTGCGGCGACGCATTTAGCATGTAAATAGTGTTGTGTAAATAGTGTTATTGTAAGTGTAGTTGTGTAGAGGCAGGGAGCGGTGGGTCACTCAGGCCTCCCGGGGGATGTAGGGGTCCGTGTGAGAGTTGACATGTGTCAGAGATAAGGCGACCTACGTATCTGTGTTTTCAGCGATACGCAGTCGTGGTGGGGTGTGTTTGGGAGATGTGGCTGGTTGTTGGCTGGAGAAGGAGCGAGGGAGTGAGAGAGTGAGGAGGGTGAGAGAGACAGAGACAGAGGGACACAGCGGAGGAAGGCCGATCCTGGGCGAGTGAAGGGCAGGGCCTTGGATGGAAGTGGACAAGGTGGCCGGAGAAATGGCATCCCTGGCTTCCTTAGGCCTGTCCTCACTAAGGGAGTGGCTGACTGGCTGTGTGGAGGTTGTTGTGTGCATCCTGGGCGAGTGAAGGGCAGGGCCTTGGATGGAAGCGGACAGGGTGGCCGGAGAAATGGCATCCCTGGCTTCCTTAGGCCCTGTCCTCACTAAGGGAGTGCATGGACTTGTGGAGGTTGCTGTGTGTGGACTTGTGGAGGCTGTGTGTTCTGGGTGAACCTCTTGTGGGGAACTCTGTGCCCTGAGGCTGTAATGTTGTGCTGTACCCTGTAAGCGTGCTGTTTGTAAATATACCAGGAAAGGAGAAGTGTTGTTGTCTGTGTGTGATTTGTTTAAAAAAACCCCCTTTTCCCGTCCCGCCAACCCCCGCTACACGAGTCCCAGGAGGGCGTTACCTCAGGTAAGGAGAGGTAACGTGTTTGGCGACACCCTGCCTTGGAGGGAAGTGAAAAAGGGGGGGTGTGCCGCAACAATGGTGTCAAGAAGTGAGATCCTAGCTGTTCTGTGACTCAGAACAGTATTTTAGCGGTCCGTGGTTGAGCCGGACGGGAGAGGAAGAACACACAGTGAAATGGACGCACAGGGACAAAGCACGAGGGCCTCTGTGATGAGCTGGCCAGTCTCTCACAGAGGTAAGGGTGGAGACCGAGGGGCGCGTGGAAAGAGCTGTGAGTGGGGCGGGAGAGTTTTGCAGCAGGCAACACTTCCGTGGCCCCAGGCAGCCTAAGCGGCCGCCAGTCCGCCACACTGGAGCCATGGCAGTCGAGGGACGGCGCCGTGGAGGAGAATCCATGCCGGGAGGTCTTCTTGGGAGGCACTGGGCACAGTGAGAACCTCAAGGGGGCCAGTGGATGAGCCGTGTCTGCTGTGCCTGACTCCTGGACGCGCGAAGGGCGTGGTACCTTGGAGGGAAGTGGAGAGGGTGGCCGGAGATGGCGCCCTTGCTTCCTTAGGTTTCGCCTTCGCGAGGTGGGTGGGTGGCCAGCAGGCACCTTTCCTCCCCTTGAGCGGAAACCGGTTGTCCAGGGCAGCTCAAGAGGAAGAAAGGCGAAGAGGACGGCGCCACCGCCTGACGGATGGTGTAGCAGTGTGGCGAGGAAAATTGTATTTTTATTTCATTTCATGTGTTATGTTTTTTTGTTCTGTGGTTGTGGTGGTGGAGTTATAGGCGGGTCGCCTATGTTGTAAAGGGGGGGATAGTGTTGCGGCGACGCATTTAGCATGTAAATAGTGTTGTGTAAATAATGTTATTGTAAGTGTAGTTGTGTAGAGGCAGGGAGCGGTGGGTCACTCAGGCCTCCCGGGGGATGTAGGGGTCCGTGTGAGAGTTGACATGTGTCAGAGATAAGGCGACCTACGTATCTGTGTTTTCAGCGATACGCAGTCGTGGTGGGGTGTGTTTGGGAGATGTGGCTGGTTGTTGGCTGGAGAAGGAGCGAGGGAGTGAGAGAGTGAGGAGGGTGCGAGAGACAGAGACAGAGGGACACAGCGGAGGAAGGCCGATCCTGGGCGAGTGAAGGGCAGGGCCTTGGATGGAAGTGGACAGGGTGGCCGGAGAAATGGCATCCCTGGCTTCCTTAGGCCTGTCCTCACTAAGGGAGTGGCTGACTGGCTGTGTGGAGGTTGTTGTGTGCATCCTGGGCGAGTGAAGGGCAGGGCCTTGGATGGAAGCGGACAGGGTGGCCGGAGAAATGGCATCCCTGGCTTCCTTAGGCCCTGTCCTCACTAAGGGATTGATTGATTGGTGACAATAGATCATGGTGCCGCAACATCGAGGTCATTTGGCACCGTACTTAAAAAACTAAAAATTGAGAAAAAGCTACATAAGCCCTGAGGCTGTAATGTTGTGCTGTACCCTGTAAGCGTGCTGTTTGTAAATATACCAGGAAAGGAGAAGTGTTGTTGTCTGTGTGTGATTTGTTTTAAGACCCCCCTTTTCCCGTCCCGCCAACCCCCGCTACACGAGTCCCAGGAGGGCGTTACCTCAGGTAAAGGAGAGGTAACGTGTTTGGCGACACCCTGCCTTGGAGGGGAAGTGAAAAAGGGGGTGTGTGCCGTAACAATATATATATATATATATATATATATATATATATATATATATATATATATATAGAGAGAGAGAGAGAGAGAGAGAGAGAGAGAGATTATATGCCGGTAGAACAAAAATATTTTATGTATAATGTATAGGTCATTGAATAATATCTACACCAAAGGTAATTCTTGAAACTCATCACCAATATATACATATAATATATATATAGACTATACATAGCATTCATTTTACCAAAACTTATTGCATCACTACTGTATCTATGCTTCAAACATAGGTATATATACGAATACAGTTACGTACACAGATACACAGATAGATAATACAGCTAAATAAATGGATACATGAATACACACACACACACACACACACACACACACACACACACACACACACACACACACACACACACACACACACACACACCAATACAAAAAGATAATCTAACAAGGAGACGTGAGGAGGATGAAAACACTGAGGTAGAATTACATTATAATAGCATAGTTAGGGAAATTCATACAGGGCAGGAATAGTATATACCTAAGAGGAGGATTAGGTCAAATAGAAATGATCCAAAATGGATGAATAGCAGCATTAGAAGGGAAATTGGATTAAAAAGGGGACTCTATAGGAGAATTAAAAGGGGAGAAGTACAGGTAGTAGGGCCGTATAATGACCTAGATAGGAAAGTTAAAAAGGATATTAGGACTGCAAAGAGGAATTATGAGGTTAGGATAGCTAGAGATGCCCAGAAAGATCCAAAGGGATTCTATCAGCTGTACAAGGCTAAAACAAAGGAAAGAATAGGACCTCCTAAAGGAATGGATGGCAGCTTGATAGAAAATGGTGAGGAAATTAGTAAGGAATTAAATAAATACTTCTTGTCCGTATTTTCTCAGGAAGAGTCGGGTAGGGAACTGGAGCCAGTACAGATCTTTAGGGGACAAGAGGTTGATAAATTAAGCGAAATAGTCATAAGTAGGGAAGTAGTTAGCAAGGAAATAGATAGACTTAAAAAGACTAAATCGCCAGGGCCGGACGACATTTTTCCGAGGATTCTTAGGGAATGTAGAGAAGAACTCGTTGAACCCATTGCGATGATTTTTAGAAAATCCCTAGACACAGGAGTAGTGTTTAGGCTATGGAGGCAGGCAGATGTAGTTCCTATATTCAAGAAAGGAGATAAGACAGAAAGGAGATAAGACAGAAAGTAGTAACTACCGCCCAATTAGTTTAACATCAGTGGTAGGCAAGATGTTAGAAGCTATCATAGCAAGGGCAATTAGAAAACATTTAGATGAACACAAGCTAATTAGATATAGTCAACATGGTTTTAGCAAGGGAAGTCCTGCCTGACAAATTTATTAACCTCCTATAGGAAAGTATTTGAAACCATAGATAAGGGGGACGAGTATGATATAGTTTATTTGGACTTCAGTAAAGCCTTTGACAGAGTACCCCATAGGAGACTGTTAAGTAAAGTCAAGGCTCATGGCATAGGTGGGAAGATACTAGAGTGGATTAGGGGATGGCTTACTAGTAGGGAACAGAGGGTACAGATTAATGGGAAGAAATCAGAATGGGGTAATGTCACTAGTGGGGTACCACAGGGATCAGTACTAGGACCATTGTTATTCATAATCTATATAAATGACTTAGAGACAGGAATAAACAGTGATATCAGTAAATTTGCCGATGACACAAAGATAGGAAGACCGGTAAAGAATTTAGATGATGCTAGGATGCTGCAGGATGACTTAAATAGGCTGTACGAGTGGTCAGAGAAATGGCAGATGCAGTTTAATATTAACAAGTGTAGCATTATGAGTGTAGGTAAAGGTAATAGGCCTGTAGACTACACATTAAATGACAATACCTTAGGAAAGTCATATAGTGTGAGGGACTTAGGAGTTCAAATAAGCAGTGACTTACGCCCCAGGGAACAGTGTATTATAGCTAGAAATAGAGCCAACAAGATAATGGGATTTATTAGTAGGTGTGTGACAAATAGGAGTTCTGAGGTCATTCTGAGGTTGTATTTAGCGCTAGTAAGACCCCACTTAGATTATGCAGCTCAGTTTTGGTCCCCTTATTATAGGAAAGATATAGGCTCCTTGGAGGCAGTCCAGAGAAGAATGACCAAGATGATTCAGGGGCTGAGAAATTTACCCTACAAAGATAGGTTAAAACGTCTTAATCTCCACTCCCTAGAGAGAAGGAGGGCAAGAGGGGATTTGATTGAGGTTTTCAAATGGGTAAAAGGAATTAATAAGGGAAACATTGATCAGGTTTTAGAATTTAGTAGTCAGGATAGGACACGTGGAAATGGGTACAAGCTAGAAAAACTTAGATTCAGGACAGACATGGATAGATATTGGTTCACTAACAGAGTGGTGAACGATTGGAATAGGCTGGGTAGAAACGTAGTAAGTGCTGAGTCAATAGATAACTTTAAAAGACGGTTGGATCAGAGTATGGATATGGATGACAGGTGGGATGGCTAAATATTGGATTATTCCAAGGGTGGGGGGCAAGGAGCTGCCTCGTGTAGGTCATTAACTGGCCTCTTGCAGTCTCCTCATTTCTTATTTCTTATGAATAAAATATAGATATACAAATAGTGAACAAGGAAATAGCGAGGAAGAGGGTTAGTAATGGTTTTTGTCTTGACCATATTATGTGGAAGGTGGAAGATATGTACATGTGTATGTCAAAAATGTGGAAGTAATTCGAGGTGAGGGTTCAGAGAGAGTTCAGAGGTAGACGCAGGTGTGCCGCGGTCAGAGCGGGGTGACAAATAAACACAGGTGTTTTTCCAGGGGCAGTTTGCCGCCCAGCTGTGCTGCGGCCAGTTGACCTATAACCATTAAGAAACATTTGAAACATTGTATTATACCTTATTTACAAATGTGATACGAAATGCCACGTTTACTGATTAAGGCAGCCCATATAAAGATTAAGTTTTCGGGCAACATTATTTTATATTCATTGAAAATATATAAACACGACTAATACTAATATAATTATATTCATAATAATATGTAAAAAACATCCCCACTGGTTAACATAAACTATGTCAAAGCTCTTTCTAGTGAATCAAGTTATTTTTATACAATTGTATAAAATTGCAATGAACACATAATGTATAATAGATATAGTTTGGAAAAATGCATACATATATATACATACATATACATACATATTTACATACATGCATACATGTTTTCAGTAATGTGATAAGATGTGCTTTTTATAATGTTTCTTAAAGGCGTGTAGTGTTTGTATAGTTTTTAAATTGTTGAGGCACAGCATTCCAGGTCTTAGAACCTAGGTAAGATAAGGAATGTTGATAAAGAGTTAAATTGTGTGTTGTTATTGTAAGGTTGTCTCGGGTACGGGTACGTAATCTAAATAAAGGAAAGAGGTGTGTGGGTTATGTAGAACACCAAATGGGAGTACAATATTGTATGTGTGGCAGTACGTGGACATCATAAAGGGTTTTAACGCTGGTATTCTTAAAAATCATTCTTTCCTTACAAAAATCTTTCCTTTCTAAGGATTTTTCCTTCCCCTCATTATGCTTAAAAATTTCCTTGTAATGGAAGAAAAAGTTTACATGTTGGTAGCCCTGTGCTCTTGAAATGAGAAACGCTTGTGTGGTTGGTATGTCGGCGAGGCCTCGAGGCACGAAAATATAAATAATAGCACAACAACGCTGGCTGGTACCACGTGAGGACGGTGCAGTGCTTCCAAGTTTTCCCACTACCATGGACTTACAGTGCAGAAATAGGCTTACTCCACTCTCAAGTGAAGGAATAGCTGTGCTAACAGATATCGTGGGACACCATGCAGTTGTTAATGATCGGCGATCTGATGGAAAAATGGTGACTCGCAAGACTGAAGCCTGGGAGGAGATCGCCACGGCATTCAATGCAACAGGTAGGCCTAATTTTTTAAGTATTATATGCTCTACTATATTAAGTACGAATAAACTGGTTGTAATGGAAGAGAGTGGAGTTATAGTGGGCTGTTGGTGGCTGTGTTGTTTGTGTGTCGAGTGATAAGGAGGCTACTGCTAATACAGTACTGTCTACCCACATCTAGGCTGTAATGTACATGTATTGGATTTTACATCATGCTTATAATCTTTTATAATACTATATATCACCACATTTGCACTCTGTGAACTACATATTTCTATTAATTTAATGGCATTTCCTATGTAGTAAGCCGATTTGTACCTTTATTTTTTGCATTTCTATAATAACATTTGTACCAGCTTATTCAAGCTTATGAAATTGTCTGGGAATTGGTGAGCATGCTCTGCCCTTCTCCTTTATGTTATATACCTGTACTACAACAATCTTTTTAAATCAATTTCATTCAGGTGTTGGAAAGCAGCCAAGGACAGCAAAGCAAGTTAAGATGATTTGGGATCGTATAAAATCTAGGTAAGCAGAGCTATTTAAAAAAAAAAAATTTTGGTTACTAACTATAATATATTATTTACTTTTTTTCATTGCAGTGAATTAGGCAGCCTAAACCATAACTATAACATAGCCTACACAGAGGAGGAAAAAAATAGCCAGTGTGCCCTTTTTGGGGGGTAAAGTTATGAAGTCCCTAAGCACAAAATTCCATTATATGCCTAATTTCATTTAATTGAAACTAATGTAAACTGTTTCTTGCAGGGCCAAAGATGAGTATGATAACTTCAAACTGCAAGTCAAGAAAACTGGTGGTGGCCCTCCTCCTGTTCCTTACCCAGATGGAACTGCAAAAGTTCTAGACCTCATTCGGGGAGAGTTAGATGATGTTGGAAACATTTTTGATTCTGATTCCCCCGATCTACCTCCAGTTGATGACTTAGACAATACAACAGCAGCTGTACCTGTAATCAAGATTGATGAATCTGGCCTAGAGTATTTTGATGAAGATGATCTG
>JAPQNM010000865.1:127500-131916 GCA_029783475.1 Metacarcinus magister | reverse complement strand
TTCTATGACTAATAATTACGCAGTAAAATTAAACTTAATATTTATTTAATAACATGACTTTCCTTCTCATTTTCTCGATAGCTATTAGAGATATTGGAAATATCATTGCAGCATCTGATACACCTAATTAAACTGTACATATGATATTATGAATATTTGTTCTATGGCTAATAATTACGCAGTAAAATGAAACTTAATATATATATAAAAACATGACTTTCCTCCTCGTTTTCTCGAAAGCTACTAGAGATATTGGAAATATCATTGACGCATCTGATACACCTAATTAAACTTTACAACTGTCATTATGAATATTCTTTCTATGACTAATAATTACGCAGTAAAATGAAACTTAATATTTATATAAAAACATGACTTTCCTCCTCATTTTCCCGAAAGCTATTAAAGATATTGGAAATATCATTGCAGCATCTGATATACCTAATTAAACTGTACAACTGTCATTATGAATATTTGTTCTATGACTAATAATTACGCAGTAAAATGAAACTTAATATTTATATATAAACATGACTTTCCTCCTCATTTTCCCGAAAGCTATTAGAGATATTGGAAATATTATTGCAGCATCTGATAGACCTAATTAAACTGTAAAACTGATATTATGAATATTTGTTCTATGACTAATAATTACGCAGTAAAATTAAACTTAATATTTATTTAAAAACATGACTTTCCTCCTCATTTTCTCGAAAGCTATTAGAGATATTGGAAATATCATTGCAGCATCTGATAGACCTGATTAAAATCTACTACTGTCATTATGAATATTTACACTAGTCCTAATAAATACTGAATTTTACTTTTTTTTAAATTACTTTCTTCCTCGTTTTCTCGAAAGCTATTAGAGATATTGGAAATATCATTGCATCATCTGATACACCTAATTCAACTGTACAACTGATATTATGAATATTTGTTCTATGACTAATAATTACGCAGTAAAATAAAACCGTATTTTTATATAAAAACATGATTTTCCTCGTCATTTTCTCGAAAGCTATTAGAGATATTGGAAATATAATTGCAGCATCTGATAGACCTAATTAAACTTTACAACTGATATTATGAATATTTGTTCTATGACTAATAATTACGCAGTAAAATGAAACTTAATATTTATTTAAAAACATGACTTTCCTCTTCATTTTCTCGAAAGCTATTAGAGATATTGGAAATATCAATGCAACAGCTGATACACCTAATTAAACTGTACAACTGATATAATGAATATTTGTTCTATGACTAATAATTACGCAGTAAAATGAAACTTAATATTTATATATAAACATGACTTTCCTCCTCATTTTCCCGAAAGCTATTAGAGATATTGGAAATATCATTGCAGCATCTGATAGACCTAATTAAACTGTACAACTGATATTATGAATATTTGTTCTATGACTAATAATTACGCAGTAAAATTAAACTTAATATTTATTTAATAACATGACTTTCCTCCTCATTTTCTCGAAAGCTATTAGAGATATTGGAAATATCATTGCAGCATCTGATACACCTAATTAAACTGTACATATGATATTATGAATATATGTTCTATGGCTAATAATTACGCAGTAAAATGTAACTTAATATATATATAAAACATGACTTTCCTCCTCATTTTCCCGAAAGCTATTAGAGATATTGGAAATATTATTGCAGCATCTGATAGACCTAATTAAACTGTAAAACTGATATTATGAATATTTGTTCTATGACTAATAATTACGCAGTAAAATTAAACTTAATATTTATTTAAAAACATGACTTTCCTCCTCATTTTCTCGAAAGCTATTAGAGATATTGGAAATATCATTGCAGCATCTGATAGACCTGATTAAAATCTACTACTGTCATTATGAATATTTACACTAGACTAATAAATACGCTGAATATTACTTTTTTTTAAAATTTCTTTCCTCCTCGTTTTCTCGAAAGCTATTAGAGATATTGGAAATATCATTGCAGCATCTGATACACCTAATTCAACTGTACAACTGATCATTATGAATATTTGTTCTATGACTAATAATTACGCAGTAAAATAAACCGTATTTTTATATAAAACATGATTTTCCTCGTCATTTTCTCGAAAGCTATTAGAGATATTGGAAATATAATTGCAGCATCTGATAGACCTAATTAAACTTTACAACTGATATTATGAATATTTGTTCTATGACTAATAATTACGCAGTAAAATGAAACTTAATATTTATTTAAAAACATAACTTTCCTCTTCATTTTCTCGAAAGCTATTAGAGATATTGGAAATATCATGCAACATCTGATACACCTAATTAAACTGTACAACTGATATAATGAATATTTGTTCTATGACTAATAATTACGCAGTAAAATGAAACTTAATATTTATATATAAACATGACTTTCCTCCTCATTTTCCCGAAAGCTATTAGAGATATTGGAAATATCATTGCAGCATCTGATAGACCTAATTAAACTGTACAACTGATCATTATGAATATTTTTTCTATGACTAATAATTACGCAGTAAAATTAAACTTAATATTTATTTAATAACATGACTTTCCTCCTCATTTTCTCGAAAGCTATTAGAGATATTGGAAATATCATTGCAGCATCTGATACACCTAATTAAACTGTACAATGATATTATGAATATTTGTTCTATGACTAATAATTACGCAGTAAAATGTAACTTAATATATATATAAAGACATGACTTTCCTCCTCATTTTCCCGAAAGCTATTAGAGATATTGGAAATATTATTGCAGCATCTGATAGACCTAATTAAACTGTAAAACTGATATTATGAATATTTGTTCTATGACTAATAATTACGCAGTAAAATTAAACTTAATATTTATTTAAAAACATGACTTTCCTCCTCATTTTCTCGAAAGCTATTAGAGATATTGGAAATATCATTGCAGCATCTGATAGACCTGATTAAAATCTACTACTGTCATTATGAATATTTACACTAGTCCTAATAAATACTGAATTTTACTTTTTTTTAAATTTCTTTCTTCCTCGTTTTCTCGAAAGCTATTAGAGATATTGGAAATATCATTGCATCATCTGATACACCTAATTCAACTGTACAACTGATATTATGAATATTTGTTCTATGACTAATAATTACGCAGTAAAATAAAACCGTATTTTTATATAAAAACATGATTTTCCTCGTCATTTTCTCGAAAGCTATTAGAGATATTGGAAATATAATTGCAGCATCTGATAGACCTAATTAAACTTTACAACTGATATTATGAATATTTGTTCTATGACTAATAATTACGCAGTAAAATGAAACTTAATATTTATTTAAAAACATAACTTTCCTCTTCATTTTCTCGAAAGCTATTAGAGATATTGGAAATATCAATGCAACAGCTGATACACCTAATTAAACTGTACAACTGATATAATGAATATTTGTTCTATGACTAATAATTACGCAGTAAAATTAAACTTAATATTTATATATAAACATGACTTTCCTCCTCATTTTCCCGAAAGCTATTAGAGATATTGGAAATATCATTGCAGCATCTGATAGACCTAATTAAACTGTAAAACTGATATTATGAATATTTTTTCTATGACTAATAATTACGCAGTAAAATTAAACTTAATATTTATCTAATAACATGACTTTCCTCTTCATTTTCTCGAAAGCTATTAGAGATATTGGAAATATCATTGCAGCATCTGATACACCTAATTAAACTGTACATATGATATTATGAATATTTGTTCTATGACTAATAATTACGCAGTAAAATGTAACTTAATATATATATAAAGACATGACTTTCCTCCTCATTTTCTCGAAAGCTACTAGAGATATTGGAAATATCATTGCACGCATCTGATACACCTAATTAAACTGTACAACTGTCATTATGAATATTCTGTTCTATGACTAATAATTACGCAGTAAAATGAAACTTAATTTTTATATAAAAACATGACTTTCCTCCTCATTTTCTCGAAAGCTATTAGAGATATTGGAAATATCATTGCAGCATCTGATAGACCTAATTAAACTGTAAAATTGATATTATGAATATTTGTTCTATGACTAATAATTACGCAGTAAAATTAAACTTAATATTTATTTAATAACATGACTTTCCTCCTCATTTTCTCGAAAGCTATTAGAGATATTGGAAATATCATTGCAGCATCTGATACACCTAATTAAACTGTACATATGATATTATGAATATTTGTTCTATGGCTAATAATTACGCAGTAAAATGAAACTTAATATATATATAAAAACATGACTTTCCTCCTCATTTTCTCGAAAGCTACTAGAGATATTGGAAATATCATTGACGCATCTGATACACCTAATTAAACTTTACAACTGTCATTATGAATATTTGTTCTA
>JAPQNM010000865.1:120000-122500 GCA_029783475.1 Metacarcinus magister | reverse complement strand
CGAGTAATTTGTTACTTTACATTTTTTTTCGTGTGACTTTAATGGGAAAAACCTGAGTCTAGGGTTAAAGTAGTTATCGAAGTAGTAGTAGTAGTAGTAGTAGTAGTAGTAGTAGTAGTAGTAGTAGTAGTAATAGTATAGTAGTAGTTGAAGAATTATTATTTGTAGTAGTCGTGGCATATTGATAGAATAAAGTAAAATACACACACACACACACACACACACACACACACACACACACACACACACACACACACACACACACTCCTGGCACATCGGGCGTGTAGCCAAAATCAGCGAAGTGTTGCACGTTGACTGTGTGTATGTGTGTGTGTGTGTGTATGCGTGTGTATGTCTGTATGTGTGTCGTCTTGCAACACCACGAGCCACACCATCCCAGGCGCCAGTGCCCTCACCCTGCGCCTCTGAACAGGACATAACAGGACAGCCCGTGTGTCTATCCTTTACCTCATTCCTTGCTGCTCTGCGGACCCTTATTCTCTCACTCTTCCTTGCGAGTTAAAAGTGTGAAGTCGAACCTGTTTCTCTATACTAATTTTTTTTACGTAGATGAATTACTGGAAAGAAGTGCATTTTTGGGGGGAACCTGTTTCTCTCTACCTTATTTTGTCTGTCACGTAGATGAAATATTGAAAAGAACTGGATTTTTTCTTTGGAATCTACTTCTCTATACTTTTTTTATTTTGTTTCTTAGATGAAATACTGAAAAGAGGTGCATTTTTTTTTTACCTACTTCCTTATACATTACTTTGTCACTTTGATGAAATACCGATACATTTTTTTTTATCTATTGTGTATAAATATGGAAGAAGTGTAAATTTTTAGAACCTACTTCTCTCTATCTTGTTGTGTCACTTAGATGAAATATTACCTCTTTTTTTTTTTTTTTTGCATTATGTATAAATATAGAAGTAGTACCATTTTTTTTACGTCTCTTGGATGAAATACTGACTTTATTTTCTCTAGTGCGTGTAAAAGATTCTTGTGTAGTATCTTTTTTTTACGTCTCTTAGATGAAATACTGACTTTATTTTCTCTAGTGCGTGTAAAAGATTCTTGTGTAATGATATTTGGTGGTCCAGTGGAAGAATGGATTCAGTCTTCTTTTTATTTTACGATTGTGTTTGAATGAGAAATGGTCTTTGTTTAGCTTCCTCCTTTGTGTTTGATCATGTGGTGCAACGAAAGAACACGAGCCAGGCAGAGAAAGCTTGTGTAAATACGTGGAAATGGCTCTTGAGTTTGACGTATTAATAGGGAGTGGTAGGGAGTGTGTTAAAATTCCTTGTTATTATTATTATTATTATTATTATTGCTATTAATTGTAGTGGGAGTTGTAGTAGTGTTCTTGTTACTATTATTACTACTACACGTTTTATTATTTTTTTTAAACTGAATTGATAGAGTGACTTAAAATCTCTTAATACTCCCACCACCACCACCACCACCACCACCACCACCACCACCACCACCACCACCACCACCACCACCACCACCACCACCACAAGCCTTACCTAAACCCACTGAAATAAACACCATTATTTACTTTTACATACTCTCAAGAACGGCAGTAAATATATCACTCTTACTCTATTTTTTTTTCTCTCTCTCTCTCTCTCTCTCTCTCTCTCTCTCTCTCTCTCTCTCTCTCTCTCTCTCTCTCTCTCTCTCTCTCTCTCTTTCCTAACTCTTTTTATTCCTCTTTGTACTCCAACGCACAGTCACGTACATGTGAGGGGAAGAGGAAAAGAGAAAGAGGGGAAGGAAGAGGGGAAAGCAAAAGATGTGAAATGGAAAAACGAGATAGATAAGATAGACGAGAAAGAGAGACAGACAGAGAGGAAAAAAAGTGCGAAGGAAGGAAGTAGGAGAAAGTGAGATAATAAGAGACACAGACGGGGAAAGTGTGAGATAAAGAAGTGAAATAGTGAAGGAGAAAGAGGGGACAAAGAGGGGAGGGATGGTGTGTTGGGGATGACGGGAGGGACTTGTTAACTAAGGGTGTCAGGTTGAAGGCTGTCCTCAAGTACTATGAAGAACCAGAAGAAGACAACTACTCCAACTAAACAATCAAAACAAGCTAAAGCCAAAGAAGATAAAGAGAGAAAACAAAAAAAGAAACAAGAACACAATGTACAAGGTGAGGAATGTGTGACTTGTGAATTTTTTTTTTTTTTTATTTTATTTTATTCTATTTTGTCTTATTTTGTCTTGTGTCTTTTCTTTTTTCTTCCTAACTTTTTTCTTTTCCTCTCTCCTCCTCTTAATTTCTTCCTTAGCTATTTTCTCTTCCTTCCTTCCTTCTTTCCTCTTTTTTTCCTCCTCCTCCTCCTCTTTCCCCTCTTCCATCTTCGGGAAATAACTTCATAATTAATTTTTAAAACTAATTTTTCCTAACTGTGTCCAGGGAATTTTTCGAAAGTGTCTTCTTCACCTCAGTAATTTTTTTTTTCGTGTCATCTTCTTGTTATTATTATCA
>JAPQNM010000865.1:112500-115000 GCA_029783475.1 Metacarcinus magister | reverse complement strand
GAGGAGGTCGTGGCGGAAGAAGAAAAGGTGAAGGAAGAGGAGAATATAAAGTATTATTTCATTGTGTGGAGTCACTCTTCTATCACCTATTAGAGAGAGAGAGAGAGAGAGAGAGAGAGAGAGAGAGAGAGAGAGAGAGAGAGAGAGAGAGAGAGAGAGAGAGAGAGAGAGTTATGTGTTTTTCGCAAGTCAGTATGGAACTTTGGGTACTATTAAAACATTCTTTCCTTCCCTCCTTCCTTCCTTCCTTCCTTCCGTCCTTCCATCTTTTTTTTTCCTTTCCTTCTCTGGGACAATCATTTACATTTTTTCTGGTCTCTTTTTTCCCGTTTTTTCAGGCAACAATCTTTTTTTCCCTCCACGAACTTAATAGATTTTTCCTGACCATTCCTACCATTAACTTTTTTTCCCCCCTTTAATTTATGTCTGATTCCTTGTTTTGAATCTCATGTATTCATTTATTTTCCTGGAATTTCATATATTTTCATTCTCTTCACTTTTTTCTTCTCCCATAACTCATAATATATCGATTTTCTTCTAAGTAAAATTATACATTCATATACTTCACTATTTTACTATGAATAAGGATTAGAATGAATAAGAATCCTTCGTATATAGAGTCCTTTATCCCCTCCCAGAGGTCCTTGATACTGTAGGATATTGACGTGTTATGAAAGGAGTGTCATAGGATGTTTTACAATATGTAGGACTCTGCTCATATTGGCTTGGTTGCTGCCAAAAACATGTCCTTAATATCCTTCTATGCTATGCGGCAGTCCTATACTAAAGGATCTCTCTCTCTCTCTCTCTCTCTCTCTCTCTCTCTCTCTCTCTCTCTCTCTCTCTCTCTCTCTCTCTCTCTCTCTCTCTCTCTCTCTCTCTCTCTCTCTCTCTCGTTCGTTCCGGTGACTTGATCCTAAAAAAATGGGTGATTATTCTCGTTATTTTTTATCTCTCTCCTGTGTGTGTGTGTGTGTGTGTGTGTGTGTGTGTGTGTGTGTGTGTGTGTGTGTGTGTGTGTGTGTGTGTGTGTGTGTGTGTGTGGTTGAGGGGAGTCAGAACAGGAAATGTGTGCGGGTTGTAAGTCAGTGAGAGTAAAACAAATAATGACCTTGAAATTTATCTCTTTAAGCAAGGAAAAAAAAAGTTGAAAGGGAAGAGAGGAAGAGAAGAATGTAAGGAAAATTAAACAGCAAACAGAGAATATGGGAAGAAGGAAGAAGGGAATAAAGATGAGGTTTGGAGGAAAGAAAAGAAAGGAAGGAAGGAAGGAAAGTATAACGTTAAGTAAATAAGGAAATGAGAACACTGGGAGAACGAAAGGAGGTGAGGGAATATATTATGTTCTTTCTCTCCTCTTCCTCCTCCCTCCTTCCACACCTGCTGTTTCTCTCCTTTCTCTACTTCCTTTTTTTCTCTCTCTCATAGTCTTCCACCACTATAGTCCATTACTATATTTCCTCCTCCTCCTCCTCCTCCTCCTCCTCCTCCTCCTCCTCCTCCTCCTCCTCCTCCTCCTCCTCCTCCTTTCTCTCCTCCTTCCATTCTCACATAGCCCTATCATTACTTTCTTCCATCCCTTCCCTCCCTCCCTCCCTCCCTCCCTCCCTCCCTCCCTCCCCACTCCCTCCCTCCCTCCCTCCCTCCCTCCCTCCCTCCCTCCCTCCCTCCCTCCCTCCCTCCCTCCCTCCCTCCCTCCCTCACAGTCAATTCAGAAAGTGACTGAACAAAAACAGAATCGTACTCCTGAAAAAAATAATAAAAAAAAGAAAGAAAGAAAGTGAGCTGCTACCCCTCCTTTTAACCTGTTACTTTGACCTTTGTGACCTTTATGACCGTCCTAGCATCCTATAAACCTTCCCTTGGGATCCTATATGTTCATCCTTTGAGTTCCTGTAATCCTTCGCTCTCCTTCTCTTTGCTCAGTTGTCCGCTCTGTTATCCTTCCCTTCATACATCCGTGACTCTTTGTAGTGTTGTGATGCTGCAATGTGACCTTTTGTGACCTCATCTCATCCCTTTAGTCTGGTGTAACACGTTTTATTTTCATTTTTATTTTATTTATTTTTTATCATTTTTATCTAATTTGTTTGTCAGATTTTTTTTGTTTTATTGTTTTTGTTTTGTGTGTGTTGGTCTTGTATTACTTTTGTTATGTTGTATCTGTTTGTTTGTTTGTTTGTTTGTTGTATTCCCTGTTTTGTTTTTTTTCTTCCTTTCTTTATCAGTTTTGTCTAGTGTTTTTTTATTGTTATTTTATTATTCCTATTTGTTTGTTTGTTTTATTAATTACTTTTTCATTTATTATCTCTTTGTAGTATTCTCTGTATCTTTATTTCCTTCCTCTCGTGATTTTTTTTACTATTATTATTTCTTTATCTTTTATATCTAGTGTGTCAGTTATTATACTATTCCTCTTTATATATTCAATCTTTATCACTTCTCGTATCTCTTTGTAGTATATCCAGTTATTTTTCTTTATCCTTTATATCTAACGTGC
>JAPQNM010000865.1:95000-97500 GCA_029783475.1 Metacarcinus magister | reverse complement strand
ATTCATTAAGAAAACTCTCTTGACATGAGGACAAATTGGCGATTCTTCCTAGACATCTGTGCTGATTAGGAGCACACCTGTACCTCCTCCTCCTCCTCCTCCTCCTCCTCCTCCTCCTCCTCCTCCTCCTCCTCCTTCTTCATCTTCTTCTCGTCTTCTCTTTTTTATTCGTGTGATTTGCCTCAAATTTTATGCTTTTTCGTAATTTCCATGTGCTTATTTTACCTTTTAGTCTCTCTCTCTCTCTCTCTCTCTCTCTCTCTCTCTCTCTCTCTCTCTCTCTCTCTCTCTCTCTCTCTCTCTCTCTCTCTCTCTCTCTCTCTCTCTCTCTCTCTCACACCATTTCAGTCAGTCACACACATTCCCAGGAGAGATTAACTTCCCATTCTTACTTACCCATTCGCACTCAAGTTTCCCATAAGCTTTGATTGCTCTTACACTCATTCTCTCTCTCTCTCTCTCTCTCTCTCTCTCTCTCTCTCTCTCTCTCTCTCTCTCTCTCTCTCTCTCTCTCTCTCTCTCTCTCTCTCTCGTTGTAATTACACAGAGTATTTTTAGAGTGAGCAGATGGTGTTATTTTGAGACATACAAGTTGAAGCCTTGTGTTATGAGGTAATGCGTGTTAAAGGTGAGCAGTGGAGGCGAAAACGTTTGATTCCCATGAAGGTAATTTTATAATAACGGTGGGGGGCGTACGGGGGGGTACCGTGAGTAGGTTAGGGTGGGGTAGCAGCTTGACTTGATGCCTGCCCCTACGCCCCCTTTCCCTCCCTTCCCCCGAGTCTCCCGTGAAGGCATTACTTGGAGCCCCGTAGTGATAGTTTAGGTCCTTTCCCGGCAGCTGTGCAAGGCTTCAAGACCTTTAGGAGGCAGTCGCTGGGCAGTATCGTCTTTGTGTTGTACTTAGTCCTTCTAGAGGTGACCTGGAGTCCTGCTGCATGGGCTGTCCTGCCAACTGTGCAGCATTATTAAGATCTGCTGTTCCTGCTATTGGCTGTTCAGGCGGCTCAGTGCTGCGTCCTGTTGCACTGGTTGTTTTTGTTGTTATTGTTATGGCTGCTGCTGGTGGTTGTTGTTGTTGTTGTTGTTGTTGTAGGTGGTGGTGTTGTTTATCTAAGTGTTGGTATGGTATGGAAGGCGTCAGGGTCAAGGTTGTGTAGTATTCAGTGACTTAACTTAACCTTCCATGAGAGTTAACGTGTCATGAGTGAGGGTCAAAGTGTACCTGTTCTCTGTCTGTATCTGTTTTCTACACATGGTATATCAGTGTTGTTCTTTGTGTGGGAGAAAGTCACGGCCACGCCTCGCTACGTCTGATATACTCTACTAAACCCAATGGCATCTTGCTGTGAATTATTTTTGGCAGTAAAGGAGTTTTCTCAGACGTGATCAAATAGCAGCTGTTGGAGAGTGTCACGCCTGTCACCTCCACGCTTCAGCACATGCATGGAAGCTTAACAGTCATCTTCACAGGTTAACACTCTTGAAACGGTCTGAAGGAGGTCACTGAAGTAAAATTTCCACGATGTAGATCCAAGACTGATTCAATAAACATAGTCCTTCTCTGAATGGCTATGGAATCACATCTGTTGATCGCAATACTTCACCTCCTCGATATCTGGCTTCAAAACAGTTCCAGAAAGTCCTCAGTAGTTCTATACTATCTTATCCTTACCCTGAGACCCTTCCATACACACACACCAAGACTCATAGGTTAGAGTCTTCCAGTACTCGATCTAAGACTTAAGGAGTAGGTGAAGCAGCTTTCCTGGAACCTAAATACCTTAGATCATCATTTGGTTGTCGCTGGAAAAAATTAGTAACATGTGCTGGTCCGAAGTCAAGTGTTTTCTACAGCTTGTCCAGGTAAAACAGCACCAGGATTGCAACAAGTGCTTACTCCTTAGGCTGAAAATGTCCTCTGAGGTGCACGTTACTGTTACAATATAAATGAAGAGGTGAGGACAGCCACGTCTAGCCCATGTTGGTTGTATAAGAAGGCCTCAGAGTTACAGTTGATGGTGATGATGATGATGATGGTGATTCTTGAGTGCTAAGTTGTCCTGGTTTTATACACGACCACGGTGACCTCCTACTAGGCCTCCTTCAGCACTTGTAGGAGGATATCAAGGCAAAAGGATGTTGTAGGAGGAAGGATCTATACAGTATTTGGGCGTTACATCTCTTTCTCATGTAACAAATTCGTGATGACTTTCTCTCTCATATATTTTTTTTCTCTCACTTTCTCTCTCTCTCTCTCAGACAGGGAATGAGAATACGGCAGACACGTAAATTGAAAAGGGGAGAAGGGTTTGAGTTCAAAGGAAAACTACATGGCAAGGGAGGAAAGAGATCGTTAGGTGGAGGTGGAGGTGGAGGAATAGGTGGAGGCGGTGGAGGCAAGCCATTCGAGAGGGAAGTCACTTTGGGGAGAAAGAATAAAAAATAATAACGCTGAATATTACAGTATTCAAGAGCTTGGAGTATTTATAAGGAGGAA
>JAPQNM010000865.1:72500-90000 GCA_029783475.1 Metacarcinus magister | reverse complement strand
TTGACGCTAGCGGTTCTTCCTTCCCTTCTTCCTTCCCTCAATCCTTCCCTCAATCTCTCCTTCACTCCTTCACTCCTTTCTTCATTCCTCCTTTCTTCACCCCCATCTTTCTTTCCCTCTATCCTTCCATCCATCCATTTATCCTTCACCCCTTTCCTCCTTTCTTCACTCCATCCCTCCTTCTTTCCTTCCTCTCCCTCCTTCCCTCCATCCCTCCTTCCCTCCATCCCTCCTTCCCTCCATCCCTCCTTCCCTCCATCCCTGCATCCCTCCTTCCCTTCATTTCTTCATTCCCTTCTCTTCCTTCTTCCAATCTAGTCACACACACACACACACACACACACACACACACACACACACACACACACACACACACACACACACACACACACACACACACACACACACACACACACACACACACACACACACACACACACACACACACACCCACACACACACCCCTCCATCCTTCTCCCTCCCTTTCCTCCTTGTCCTATCCATCTCCTCCTACAAATTTGTCTCCAGTGACCACCAATCTTTCGTTTCCTCCTCAACACGCTCCCCCTTTCCTCCTCCTCCTCCTCCCTCCCTCTCTCTCCCCTTTTTCTCTTTTTTTCCTCCCCTCTCCTCGCTTTTTGTTCGCTTTTACCGTACCACAAACTCTCTTTCACCTTTTGTTTTCATTACTCTTCCTTTTGTTTTCATTATTTTGTTTTGACTTCTCTATCTCTCTTTATTTCGGTTTCTGTTTTCTCTATCTATCGCTCTTTTCCTTCTTCTCGCTTTAGTGTATAATTTCATTCCCGTTTTCTTTATTATTTTCTTCCTGTTGTTGTTGTAGGATGAACTGAAATGATTTGGTCGATCATCCTCATCATTGTTTGCTTAATTGGTACATAAGGTTGATGCGCTGGATTTAATAGCAGTAATGACAACAGTAGTAAGATTAACATCCTCCTCCTCCTCCTCCTCCTCCTCCTCCTCCTCCTCCTCCTCCTCCTCCTCCTCCTCCTCCTCCTCCTCCTCCTCCTCCTTAGACAGTCCATAACTCATTTTCTCTCATCCACATTAACATTCAAGACACAGTTATGGTACTAAATATTAATAACTTATAGAATATATTAGGATTTCTTCTTCTTCCTTTCATAATTTTTCAGTAAAACTTTGGCCTTCACTTTCCCTGCATTGCTACTACTGCTACTGCTAATACTACTACTACTACTACTACTACTACTACTACTACTACTACTGATGTTGCTGCTACTACTACATATTTTCCTCTTTTTTCCACAGAACTGTAACATTATTTTCGAGCACAGCAAATAATTACAGAAAGCTTATACAAAAAAATAAAGCCATAATAATGATTTTTTAAGACTGGCAATTAGAAAGAAACGTTTTTTTATTACAGTATATTATTACCGGAAAAAAAATAATTATACTACGAATTTATTTATTTATTTATTTATTTATTTATTATTTTATGAAGCCTAAGTTTTGCATCCAAACACGGCGTTTCTCCACACTCACCTCTCAGCCAATCAGGAGTCCATTTGCCTTACTGTTAACCAATCAGAGGTCAGTATAGCCCTTCGCTCCCAAAGTACCAATGTGTCTGATTCCACGCTCCTTGACTTCGTTCATAGAGAGAGAGAGAGAGAGAGAGAGAGAGAGAGAGAGAGAGAGAGAGAGAGAGAGAGAGAGAGAGAGAGAGAGAGAAAGAAAGAAAGAGAGAGAGAGAGTTTTCTTTATTTAATTTCGAGTCTGTGTGAGTCTGTTTCCCACGAGATATACAATTCGAAAAGGCCGATCTAATTTGAAGGTGGTATGTGTTCTCTCTCTCTCTCTCTCTCTCTCTCTCTCTCTCTCTCTCTCTCTCTCTCTCTCTCTCTCTCTCTCTCTCTCTCTCTCGCGCGCGCGCGTGCATCTCCGTTATATAACACGGAACTAAGGCATCGCTTCCTCATCACCAACACCCTTACAATGGAACACGTTTATGCAACCCTGACATAACTTTACCCAACGCCTTTACACAACCTTGATATAGAGAGAATATAAACACAAGCTCCCACACACTCCTCTTCCTCCTCCGCCTTCTCTTCCTCCTCCTCTCAACGTGTCGTAAGGCTTAGTTATGAACTGCTTTGAGCTGTAACAGTCATTACAAGAATATTCGTGGACGTTAAGACTATATGTGTTCCTTACGGGGTAACGTGTCGTGTGTAGGAGTATACGCGGGTTACGGATAGCTATCATATCCTCTCGATGGAGCTTGACACTGCAATAAAAGTACTGTATTACATTTTTTAATGAAAATAAATCACTTCCATAGCCATTGGCACCGGTGACAGAGTCAGTAGTGAAAATTTTGATCGGTCGGTCATGTCCGAACGAGCGGTGGGAACTGAATTGTTTTCAGCCTCTATATACCTAATTCTAGTTAGTCTTATCTTGATGCAGCAGCATTTAAGAATGATAATAAATCACTTCCATAGCACCGGTGACAGAGTCAGTAGTGAAGATTTTGATCGGCCGGTCATGACCGAGCGAGCGGTGGGAATTGAATTGTTTTCTGCCTCTATATACCTAATTCTAGTGAGCCTTATCTTGATGCAGCAGCATTTAAGAAGGTCAAAAAAAGGCTATGTACACTACAGGAGTAATCAAACAGACTCTGCCATCCTGAAATAGTGTATAAAAACTTGTTTTCATCATATGTTCTACTTAAACTAGTTGTAACTCCTTTCGTTTTACGCGTATTGAATTTTCAAGCAATGCTTCAAAAACTGCACCTTTTTCTGATCCTTATGGTATGTAACAAGTACTGATAAACACAATATTAAGAAAATATATATTACGTCCTCACGTAAATTACGTAGATTATAAATAATGAAAAAAGAAACGACGCAGGATTGGAATGGGATAGGGTTTAAAAAGAGGAGAAAAATATTTATTATTTCACAATATAACTCTTTCTTATATTTGATCGGTATCTATCTCATGAAAAATAGTTATCTACTAAAATAATGATATCATTAAACAAACAATATTAGCTTCTAAGCTAATATACCAATTGAACAAAGTGCTTTGTTTATTAGTTGGTAATTTAATAAGGAATATCTGATATCTTTTCCATCAACATTGGTAAAGTATTAGATCCACCATACTGATTTTATCATCTGTTTTAACCCAAAAAAATTCATTTATGGCAATAAAAGATTCTGGTGAAATTCACTGAAACTATGCTGAAAGTCTTACATTATTCCCATGTACAACATAGTTTAAAAAAAATAAAATCGAAGAGAAAATTTTGCAAAAAATTTCCCGGAGTAGAAAAAATGACAGAAATACACCATATGTTGAGGTCTATTTTAGACATCCACGAGGGTCTGTATGATATTTAAACGTGTCGTAATGCTTAGTTATGAACTGCTTTGAGCTGTAACAGTCATTACAAGAATATTCGTGGACGTTAGGACTATATGTGTTCTTTACGGGGTAACGTGTCGTGTGTAGGAGTATACGCGGGTTACGGATAGCTATCATATCCTCTTGATGGAGCTTGACACTGCAATAAAAGTACTGCATTACATTTTTTAATGAAAATAAATAACTTCCATGGCCATTGGTGGCACCGGTGACAGAGTCAGTAGTGAAGATTTTGATCGGCCGGTCATGACCGAGCGAGCGGTGGGAATTGAATTGTTTTCTGCCTCTATATACCTAATTATAGTGAGCCTTATCTTGATGCAGCAGCATTTAAGAAGGTCAGAGGAAGGCTATGTACACTACAGGAGTAATCAAACAGACTCTGCCATCCTGAAATAGTGTATAAAACCTTGTTTTCATCATATGTTCTACTTAAACTAGCTGTAACTCCTATCGTTTTACTCGTATTGAATTTTCAACCAATGCTTCAAAATCTGCACCTTTTTCCGATCCTTATGGTATGTAACAAGTACTGATAAACACAATATTAAGAAAATATATATTACGTCCTCACGTAAATTAAGTAGATTATAAATAATGAAAAAAGAAACTAGACGCAGGATTGGAATGGGATAGGGTTTAAAAAGAAGCGAAAAATATTTATGATTTCACAACATAACTCTTTGTTATATTTGATCGGTATCTATCTCATGAAAAATAGTTATTTACTAAAATAATGATATCATTAAACAAACAATATTAGCTTCTAAGCTAAGATACCAATTGAACAAAGTGCTGTGTTTATTAGTTGGTAATTTCATAAGGAATATCTGATATCTTTTCCATCAACATTGGTAAAGTATTAGATCCACCATACTGATTTTATCATTGGTTGTAACCCAAATAAATTCATTTATAGCAATAAAAGTTGCTGGTGAAATAAACTGAAACTAAGCTGAAAGTCTTACATTCTTCCCATGTACAACATAGTTTAAAAAGAACAAAATCGAAGAGGAAATTTTGCAAAAAATTTCCTGGAGTAGCAAATATGAGAAAAATCCACCATATGTTGAGGTCAATTCTACACATCCACGAGGGTCTGTAAGATGGTTAAACGTGTCGTAAGGCTTAGTTATGAACTGCTTTGAGCTGTAACAGTCATTACAAGAATATTCGTGGACGTTAAGACTATATGTGTTCCTTACGGGGTAACGTGTCGTGTGTAGGAGTATACGCGGGTTACGGATAGCTATCATATCCTCTTGATGGAGCTTGACACTGCAATAAAAGTACTGCATTACATTTTTTAATGAAAATAAATAACTTCCATGGCCATTGGTGGCACCGGTGACAGAGTCAGTAGTGAAGATTTTGATCGGCCGGTCATGACCGAACGAGCGGTGGGAATTGAATTGTTTTCAGCCTCTATATACCTAATTCTAGTGAGCCTTATCTTGTCGTAAGGCTTAGTTATGAACTGCTTTGAGCTGTAACAGTCATTACAAGAATATTCGTGGACGTTAGGACTATATGTGTTCTTTACGGGGTAACGTGTCGTGTGTAGGAGTATACGCGGGTTACGGATAGTTATCATATCCTCTTGATGGAGCTTGACACTGCAATAAAAGTACTGCATTACATTTTTTAATGAAATTAAATAACTTCCATGGCCATTGGTGGCACCGGTGACAGAGTCAGTAGTGAAGATTTTGATCGGCCGGTCAAGACCGAGCGAGCGGTGGGAATTGAATTGTTTTCTGCCTCTATATACCTAATTATAGTGAGCCTTATCTTGATGCAGCAGCATTTAAGAAGGTCAGAGGAAGGCTATGTACACTACAGGAGTAATCAAACAGACTCTGCCATCTTGAAATAGTGTATAAAACCTTGTTTTCATCATATGTTCTACTTAAACTAGCTGTAACTCCTTTCGTTTTACTCGTATTGAATTTTCAACCAATGCTTCAAAATCTGCACCTTTTTCCGATCCTTATGGTATGTAACAAGTACTGATAAACACAATATTAAGAAAATATATATTACGTCCTCACGTAAATTAAGTAGATTATAAATAATGAAAAAAGAAACTAGACGCAGGATTGGAATGGGATAGGGTTTAAAAAGAAGCGAAAAATATTTATGATTTCACAACATAACTCTTTGTTATATTTGATCGGTATCTATCTCATGAAAAATAGTTATTTACTAAAATAATGATATCATTAAACAAACAATATTAGCTTCTAAGCTAAGATACCAATTGAACAAAGTGCTGTGTTTATTAGTTGGTAATTTCATAAGGAATATCTGATATCTTTTCCATCAACATTGGTAAAGTATTAGATCCACCATACTGATTTTATCATTGGTTGTAACCCAAATAAATTCATTTATAGCAATAAAAGTTGCTGGTGAAATAAACTGAAACTAAGCTGAAAGTCTTACATTCTTCCCATGTACAACATAGTTTAAAAAGAACAAAATCGAAGAGGAAATTTTGCAAAAAATTTCCTGGAGTAGCAAATATGAGAAAAATCCACCATATGTTGAGGTCAATTCTACACATCCACGAGGGTCTGTAAGATGGTTAAACGTGTCGTAAGGCTTAGTTATGAACTGCTTTGAGCTGTAACAGTCATTACAAGAATATTCGTGGACGTTAAGACTATATGTGTTCCTTACGGGGTAACGTGTCGTGTGTAGGAGTATACGCGGGTTACGGATAGCTATCATATCCTCTTGATGGAGCTTGACACTGCAATAAAAGTACTGCATTACATTTTTTAATGAAAATAAATAACTTCCATGGCCATTGGTGGCACCGGTGACAGAGTCAGTAGTGAAGATTTTGATCGGCCGGTCATGACCGAACGAGCGGTGGGAATTGAATTGTTTTCAGCCTCTATATACCTAATTCTAGTGAGCCTTATCTTGTCGTAAGGCTTAGTTATGAACTGCTTTGAGCTGTAACAGTCATTACAAGAATATTCGTGGACGTTAGGACTATATGTGTTCTTTACGGGGTAACGTGTCGTGTGTAGGAGTATACGCGGGTTACGGATAGTTATCATATCCTCTTGATGGAGCTTGACACTGCAATAAAAGTACTGCATTACATTTTTTAATGAAATTAAATAACTTCCATGGCCATTGGTGGCACCGGTGACAGAGTCAGTAGTGAAGATTTTGATCGGCCGGTCAAGACCGAGCGAGCGGTGGGAATTGAATTGTTTTCTGCCTCTATATACCTAATTATAGTGAGCCTTATCTTGATGCAGCAGCATTTAAGAAGGTCAGAGGAAGGCTATGTACACTACAGGAGTAATCAAACAGACTCTGCCATCTTGAAATAGTGTATAAAACCTTGTTTTCATCATATGTTCTACTTAAACTAGCTGTAACTCCTTTCGTTTTACTCGTATTGAATTTTCAACCAATGCTTCAAAATCTGCACCTTTTTCCGATCCTTATGGTATGTAACAAGTACTGATAAACACAATATTAAGAAAATATATATTACGTCCTCACGTAAATTAAGTAGATTATAAATAATGAAAAAAGAAACTAGACGCAGGATTGGAATGGGATAGGGTTTAAAAAGAAGCGAAAAATATTTATGATTTCACAACATAACTCTTTGTTATATTTGATCGGTATCTATCTCATGAAAAATAGTTATTTACTAAAATAATGATATCATTAAACAAACAATATTAGCTTCTAAGCTAAGATACCAATTGAACAAAGTGCTGTGTTTATTAGTTGGTAATTTCATAAGGAATATCTGATATCTTTTCCATCAACATTGGTAAAGTATTAGATCCACCATACTGATTTTATCATTGGTTGTAACCCAAATAAATTCATTTATAGCAATAAAAGTTGCTGGTGAAATAAACTGAAACTAAGCTGAAAGTCTTACATTCTTCCCATGTACAACATAGTTTAAAAAGAACAAAATCGAAGAGGAAATTTTGCAAAAAATTTCCTGGAGTAGCAAATATGAGAAAAATCCACCATATGTTGAGGTCAATTCTACACATCCACGAGGGTCTGTAAGATGGTTAAACGTGTCGTAAGGCTTAGTTATGAACTGCTTTGAGCTGTAACAGTCATTACAAGAATATTCGTGGACGTTAAGACTATATGTGTTCCTTACGGGGTAACGTGTCGTGTGTAGGAGTATACGCGGGTTACGGATAGCTATCATATCCTCTTGATGGAGCTTGACACTGCAATAAAAGTACTGCATTACATTTTTTAATGAAAATAAATAACTTCCATGGCCATTGGTGGCACCGGTGACAGAGTCAGTAGTGAAGATTTTGATCGGCCGGTCATGACCGAACGAGCGGTGGGAATTGAATTGTTTTCAGCCTCTATATACCTAATTCTAGTGAGCCTTATCTTGTCGTAAGGCTTAGTTATGAACTGCTTTGAGCTGTAACAGTCATTACAAGAATATTCGTGGACGTTAGGACTATATGTGTTCTTTACGGGGTAACGTGTCGTGTGTAGGAGTATACGCGGGTTACGGATAGTTATCATATCCTCTTGATGGAGCTTGACACTGCAATAAAAGTACTGCATTACATTTTTTAATGAAATTAAATAACTTCCATGGCCATTGGTGGCACCGGTGACAGAGTCAGTAGTGAAGATTTTGATCGGCCGGTCATGACCGAGCGAGCGGTGGGAATTGAATTGTTTTCTGCCTCTATATACCTAATTATAGTGAGCCTTATCTTGATGCAGCAGCATTTAAGAAGGTCAGAGGAAGGCTATGTACACTACAGGAGTAATCAAACAGATTCTGCCATCCTGAAATAGTGTATAAAACCTTGTTTTCATCATATGTTCTACTTAAACTAGCTGTAACTCCTATCGTTTTACTCGTATTGAATTTTCAACCAATGCTTCAAAATCTGTACCTTTTTCCGATCCTTATGGTATGTAACAAGTACTGATAAACACAATATTAAGAAAATATATATTACGTCCTCACGTAAATTAAGTAGATTATAAATAATGAAAAAAGAAACTAGACGCAGGATTGGAATGGGATAGGGTTTAAAAAGAAGCGAAAAATATTTATGATTTCACAACATAACTCTTTGTTATATTTGATCGGTATCTATCTCATGAAAAATAGTTATTTACTAAAATAATGATATCATTAAACAAACAATATTAGCTTCTAAGCTAAGATACCAATTGAACAAAGTGCTGTGTTTATTAGTTGGTAATTTCATAAGGAATATCTGATATCTTTTCCATCAACATTGGTAAAGTATTAGATCCACCATACTGATTTTATCATTGGTTGTAACCCAAATAAATTCATTTATAGCAATAAAAGTTGCTGGTGAAATTAACTGAAACTAATCTGAAAGTCTTACATTCTTCCCATGTACAACATAGTTTAAAAAGAACAAAATCGAAGATGAAATTCTGCAAAAAATTTCCTGGAGTAGCAAAAATGACAAAAAATACACCATATGTTGAGGTCAATTCTACACATCCACGAGGGTCTGTAAGATGGTTAAACGTGTCGTAAGGCTTAGTTATGAACTGCTTTGAGCTGTAACAGTCATTACAAGAATATTCGTGGACGTTAAGACTATATGTGTTCCTTACGGGGTAACGTGTCGTGTGTAGGAGTATACGCGGGTTACGGATAGCTATCATATCCTCTTGATGGAGCTTGACACTGCAATAAAAGTACTGCATTACATTTTTTAATGAAAATAAATAACTTCCATGGCCATTGGTGGCACCGGTGACAGAGTCAGTAGTGAAGATTTTGATCGGCCGGTCATGACCGAACGAGCGGTGGGAATTGAATTGTTTTCAGCCTCTATATACCTAATTCTAGTGAGCCTTATCTTGTCGTAAGGCTTAGTTATGAACTGTTTTGAGCTGTAACAGTCATTACAAGAATATTCGTGGACGTTAAGACAATATGTGTTCCTTACGGGATAACGTGTCGTGTGTAGGAGTATACGCGGGTTACTGATGGCTATCATATCCTCTCGATGGAGCTTGACACTGCAATAAAAGTACTGCATTACATTTTTTAATGAAAATAAATCACTTCCATAGGAATTGGCACCGGTGACAGAGTCAGTAGTGAAGATTTTGATCGGCCGGTCATGACCAAGCGAGCGGTGGGAATTGAATTGTTTTCAGCCTCTATATACCTAATTCTAGTGAGCCTTATCTTGATGCAGCAGCATTTAAGAAGGAAAATAAATAACTTCCATAGCCATTGGCACCGGTGACAGAGTCAGTAGTGAAGATTTTGATCGGCCGGTCATGACCGAGCGAGCGGTGGGAATTGAATTGTTTTCTGCCTCTATATACCTAATTCTAATGAGCCTTATCTTGATGCAGCAGCATTTAAGGTCAAAGGAAGGCTATGTACACTACAGGAGTAATCAAACAGACTCTGATCAGTAAACTGCTTACAATCTTATTCAATAAATCCTTAAGAGATGGTAAAGTTCCATCAGATTTGAAACGTGCAAATGTAACACCAATCTTCAAAAAGGGGGACAAGTCACAACCTCTAAATTATTGGCCAATCAGTCTGACATCAGTTGTATGTAAATTAATGGAGACAATCATTCGTGACAATGTGGTGAAATTCCTTGAAGACAACGATATAATAAAACCCTCACAGCATGGTTTTCGTAATAAACGATCATGTTTAACTGACTTATTAGAATTCTTCCACAATGTTTTTGACGCGTACGATGAAAGCAGAGCAGTAGATGTCATATATCTGGATTTTCAAAAGGCCTTTGATAAAGTACCTCATCAACGATTGCTTGATAAACTAATGACTCACGGTATCTCTGGTAGCATTTACAATTGGCTTCTGGACTGGCTCTCTGAACGTAAGCAGAGAGTAGTCTTAAACGGTGTCTCCTCTCAATGGTTAAACGTAAAAAGTGGCGTACCACAAGGCTCAGTACTTGGTCCTGTCTTATTCATGATATATGTTAATGACATAGATGATGGGATCACTTGCAAAATATCGAAATTCGCTGACGATACGAAAATTCTCAGCAAAGTAACTACGACAATTGACAGAGAAGTCTTACAATCAGACCTAGATCGACTAACATCTTGGGCCAATAAATGGCAAATGAAATTTAACGTTAAAAATGCAAGGTACTACACATCGGAAGAAATAATGATCACGTTCAGTACTCAATGAATGGTAAACCATTTTCTACAGTAAACAAGGAAAAAGATCTGGGAATCACAATATCAAACGATTTAAAACCCAATCAACATTGCTCAGAGGTAGTTAAAACTGCTAACAGATTGCTAGGCTTTATTGGGCGTACTTTCGAAAATAAATCAGAAAAAGTCATATTAAAACTGCATAATTCACTAGTACGACCCCATCTTGAGTATTGCGTACAGTTTTGGTCCCCATATTACAGAAAGGACATTGACAAACTGGAAAGAGTCCAGCGAAGAATAACAAAAATGATTCCAAGGCTGAAAAATAAACCTTATGAAGAAAGACTTAAAGAACTAAACTTATTCAGCCTAGAAAAACGAAGGATGCGAGGGGATTTAATTGAAATGTTCAAGATAATCAAAGGATTCGATAATATCAATACAGAAGATTACATTACTTTTGATAGAAGACGTCATTCTTTTAAGATTACTGGTAAAAGATTCACATCAAACGAAGCCAAGCACTTCTTTTTCAATCGGATCGTGAACGTTTGGAACTCCCTGCCCGCCAATGTCGTCGACAGTAAAACAATTACTACGTTCAAAAATAGACTTCACAAATACTTAGAAGCCAATCCACAACTAAAATACTATCCGTTAACGTAGCAAACTTTTGAGTATGTTCATCCTGATGTACCTAACTTACGAAATGTCGATTCAAAAGACGTCGCTAGTGGCCTGACATCGCTTGCCAGGAAGTAGTGGTAGCAGTAGTGGTAGTGACAATAGTGATAGTCTGGTCTTGGTTAGCCTTCCTTTCCCTGCCAGCCATGGCTGGGGAGAGAAGCCTTCACCCTTACTATCCTGTATCCTTCACTCTAGATTAGATAGTGTACTCACAAACAGCCTCGTAAGGGCCAGCAGGCCTGTTGCTGTTTGTTCTTCCTATGTGTTCCTATGTGTTCCTCCTCCTCCTCCTCCTCCTGCTCTTTTTACGAGTTCCCTTATAGAGTAAAATCACGCAAGCTTTTAGTGGGAGTAAATAAATTGGAGAAATAGATAGATAAATAGATAAGGTGATAGATAGATTAATTGATAGATATATATACAGATTGTAGATGGATAGATAGAGAGAATAACGTATGAATAAAGAAATGTACTATCTCTCTCTCTCTCTCTCTCTCTCTCTCTCTCTCTCTCTCTCTCTCTCTCTCTCTCTCTCTCTCTCTCTCTCTCTCTCTCTCTCTCTCTCTCTCTCTCTCTCTCTCTCTCTCTCTCTTACTCCCAAATTGCTTCCTTTTTTAGTACATATTATTTTTTGTTCTTTCTTCTTTTTATGGAACCGGAAATGTTAGAAAAAAAGTAAATACCGAAATAATATGTTTTCTTTCTCTGTTAAGTGATGTTGTGTCTTCCGTTTGCTATTTCCTTCACCGGGGCAAAGAGGGGTAAAGAGGGGTCTATTTTCTTTGCCTGTTTAGTGTTCGGGCGAGAGGAAAGAGGGAAAGAGACAGAGAGAAGGGAAGAATAGATGGAAAGAGACAGAGAGAAGAGAGAGAAAAAGGTGGAAAGAGACAGAGAGAAAGATAGAAAGAGACGGAGAGAAGGAAAGAATAGAGGGAAAGAGACAGAGAGAAGAGAGAGGAAAAGATGGAAAGAAACAGAGAGAAGAAATAAAAAAAAGAATGAAAGATAGAGATAAGAAAAAAGATAAGGAGGTACAAAGAAAAAGTTATGTAAAAAAGAAAGAGAGTGAGAGAGAGAAAATCTAAATAAATAACGGATTAGTCATGATGAAAGTAAGAAAAATAACAAATAAAGATAATTAGCTTGTAAATTTAATGATAATAATAATAATAATAATAATAATAATAATAATGATAATGATAACCACAACCACAAAATCATGAAAAATAACAAGCTAACATTATTTTTTTATATTATCTCGTATCAAGAAGACAATTTTACAACATTTTCTTCCTTCGTAACTGTAACGAAAGAAAGAAAATGATGACTAACGAACATTTCCTCCAGATATTAGTATTATTTTCATTCGTTTTGTCATTATTTTCTTTACCTTAAGTCTCTCTTTCACTCTGTACTGGATGCAGAAAATCGACCAATCACGATGCACGATTACAAGGTCACGTGCTCCTTTGTCCAATCAGATTACGACTTATTTTCTTGATTTTCTTTATTTTCTTTAACTTTAGTCTGATTGTGTTGGGTTTTCTTTCTTTCTTTTGTTTGTTTTTTTGTCTCGTTTTGAGGTTAATGGTGATAGGAGACTTTCTTTCTTTCTTTCTTTCTTTCTATTTTTTCTTTTTCTGTTTATTAATGATCTCTCAAGCTTTCATAATCTTATCATTTATTTCCTACAATTAACTCCACTTCGTTGCATTTTATTATACTTTTACTTTGCATGTATTTTGTTCTGTCTTTCTCTCAAGAATTTCCTCCTCTTACTCCTCCTCCTCTTCCACCTCCACCTCCTCCTCCTCCTCTTCCTTCTCCTCTATCATCTCTGCATTATCCTTCTTTTTCTTCTCTTCTTCCTCCACTTCTCTCCTTTACTAATAATATTTATCTTAATTCAATTTATTCCATTCTTGACGATTAAGTGAAGAGTTTAAAGAATAACTATTTAATTCTCATTCTTATTAAGCACATGTATCATCATCTCTCTCTCTCTCTCTCTCTCTCTCTCTCTCTCTCTCTCTCTCTCTCTCTCTCTCTCTCTCTCTCTCTCTCTCTCTCTCTCTCTCTCTCTCTCTCTCTCGTAAATCCCGCGGTAAACATGCATCAAGGAGGTAAGGGAGACGTGGAGAGGTGTAGAGAGAGTGGAGGAGTGAGAGAATGAGCTTCAAGAGAGGTAGCGAGTAGGGGAAGAAAGGAAGGGATGGTGTATGGAGAGAGAGAGAGAGAGAGAGAGAGAGAGAGAGAGAGAGAGAGAGAGAGAGAGAGAGAGATAATTGTATCTGACTTGCTTCCGTTATTACTTAAATGGGATTTTTATGTTCCTTTTTCCCCCTTTCTCTCTCTCTCTCTCTCTCTCTCTCTCTCTCTCTCTCTCTCTCTCTCTCTCTCTCTCTCTCTCTCTCTCTCTCTCTCTCTCTCTCTCTCTCTCCCTCTCTTTGTATAGGTGTGTTTATGTTTGTGTGTGTGTGTGTGTGTGTGTGTGTGTGTGTGTGTGTGTGTGTGCGTGTGTGTGTGCGTGTGCGTGTGTGCGTGTGTGCGTGTATGCGTAGTTGCAATCAGTGCACGATGAATCGAACTTGAGGGAAATTTTTTTTAGGTCAAGGAGAGAGAGAGAGAGAGAGAGAGAGAGAGAGAGAGAGAGAGAGAGAGAGAGAGAGAGAGAGAGAGAGAGAGAGAGAGAGAGAGAGAGAGAGAGAGAGAGATTGGGGACATGGAGGGATAAAAGCAAAACATTAAATGTCACTGTTGTATGAAACTCCAATCCATTTGTGTCACTTTTAATGATTGGGTGGAGGAGGAGGAGGAGGAGGAGGAGGAGGAAAAAGGAAGAGGAAATGATAGGGGAGGAGGTAAGAGGAAGAAAAGAAGGAGGAAGGAAGAGTGGTTGAGATAAAAAGGGAAGAGTAGGATGGTGTCAAGTTGTATAAATGAGTGTATAGGAAAGAAGACGAAGGAGAAGAAGGAAGGAGGAAAATAAAGAGGAAGAAGGAAATTTAGGAAGGATAAGAAAAATATTTGCTAACACACACACACACACACACACACACACACACACACACACACACACACACACACACACACACACACACACACACACACAGGAGAAAAAATATGTTAAGTCTTGCAAGAGGAAAAACGAAAGATTGCTTGAAAATCTATTATCTATTTCCTAATTAATGGAACACTAATCTAGATATTAAACCAAAATAAATAAAATAATGAGACTTACACATTTGCATTCTAAATAGGATTAAATGTAGATAAAGAAGTAAAATAATATATAATAGGAATCTTAGGAAGGGAATGTAAAGTTAAATGAAAAGTTTGATAGATATTTGAATAGATAAATAGATTGATTGATAGATAAATAGATAGATAGTTACATTGAAAAAACATAAATAAAAAAATATATAAATAAAATCTAATAAAAATCTTAGCAGGTGAATATAAAGAAAGATGAAACAATAGAGTAATAGATAGTTCAATAGATCGATAAATTCATTGATAGATAAACAGATACCTAAATAACCTAATACATACATACATACACACCCAGATAGATGATAAGATTAAAAGATAAACACACAGACAGACACATTAATACTTTGTTTTTCCACACGTGAGAGAAAGGGAAGGAAGCACGTATGAGATTCCTATATTTGCTCACTTTTTATCTATTCTCTCTATCTATCTATCTATGTATCTATCTTTGACCATCACTATTACACCACCACCACCACCACCACCACCACCACCACCACCACCACCACAACCACCACCACCATCACCTCCCAAAGGCCATCAACCAATCAGGAGACAGAAAACAAGTCTCACCATTGCGATAATTCCATGCATACCAATCCGTTTTCTTTTCGTTTCCCTTGAAGGACAAACTAATGAGAATCCGAAACACGAAACAAACAGAAAAGAGAGAGAGAAAGAGGAACAGACAGAGGGGGAAGAAGAAAAATATCTAATGCGAAATGACACGAAAAAGAGAGAGAACTGATTTTTTTATATATGCACTGAAGGAGATAAAAGAATAAAGAAATACAGGTTTTTTTTCTCTCTCTCCTTTACCTTCGTTACCCCTTGGAGTGAATATAATTTTCTCGCCATAAATTGTCACCGCCGCTCAGTGCCTCGATGCTCGCTTATTGGCACTCCCTTGGGCGCGGCAAGCATCACATACACAACAGGAGCCACGCCCATCACCCTAACGCCCTTTGAAACACCCAAGTCACCCTTGGAAGAACTAAAAAAAGAGTGAAAACAGTACCTCACACTAACTATCTTCACCCTAACCTCACCTCGCTCCACCTAGCTAATACACCCTAATGTGAGGCCATACCCCGGCCCTACAAGTGAAGTTTATGCCCCGTATAAGTGCCCCTGTACCCCACAACACCCCTAGACACCCACCTACAGGACCACCGCGCCCTACACCCCCACACACGGCCCTAGAGACGCAACTACGGGGCGTGCAACGAGGGGGAGGAGGAGGAGGGGGAGGCGCGTGGGTTCTTTAGGGTGGTCAGAGTGGGTCGTGTGGGGTGGGTCAGGGTGGTGGCAAAGGTGGTGGGCCAGTCGGCGGCGGTGGAGGTGGTGGCGGGGGAGAGGCACGGTGGAGGAGACGGGGGTGGAGGTGGAGGTGGTGGCGGTGGCGGTGGAGCGAGGGCCATGGAAGACGCGAGTGGGACTTTCTCCATTGGGTCCTGTCAGAAGATTGTCACTGAAGACCCGCCCCCTGCAAGACGCGCCTGGCAGATCGGCTACCACCGTGAGTGTGTGTGTGCGTGGGTGTGTGGGTATGTGTGGGTGTGGGTGTGGGTATGTGTGTGAGTGAGAGAGAGAGAGAGAGAGAGAGAGAGAGAGTGTATGAAATCTATATAATCTAACCAATTATTTGATCATATATTTTGTGCATGGAATCTGTATAAGCTATGCATTTATTCTATCATATGTTGTACCAAGTGTATTTATGTATTTACTATCTATCTATCTATGTATCTATCTATCTATCTACCTATCTATTTCTTTATCTATATGTTTCTATCTATCAATCTTACATATCTCTCCCATATTTTACTGGCTTTTCTCATTTTTCATATATTTTTTTTCTCCTATCATCCTTCTTTCCCTTCTTTATCCTCAACCGCTCCTTATATCCCTCCTCCTTCCCTCCCTCCCTTCCTCCCTCCCTTCATCCTTCCCTCCTTCCCTCCCTTCATCCCCTCCCTCCATCTTCGTCAGAGAAACAGTTCCATCGTGTTGAATCTCACTATTAATCTCTTTCCAGGCACCTCCTCATATTTTTCACCGTGTGTGTGTGTGTGTGTGTGTGTGTGTGTGTGTGTGTGTGTGTGTGTGTGTGTTGTGTGTGTGTGTTTTCAGTATTTCTTCTTATTAGTTTAGGTTTTTAAGATTAATTATTTTCTTACACTGAGAGAGATAGAAAGACAAACAGACAGACAGACAGACAGAGAGATAGATAGACAGAGAGATAAAGGACACATCTGAAAGGAAAAGAAAGAGGAGAACCAAGAGGAAGAGGAAGAGGAAGAGGAGAAAAAAATTACCTTTCCTCAACGGAATCGCATCTTGGTTTTTCCCCATTTCTTTCCTCTTCCTCTTTTTTTCCCTCTTTTTTTCCTCTTTTTTTCCCTCTTTTGTTCCCTCTTTTCTTCCTCTTGTTAGTGTGACGTTACATTTCTTTTCCCTCGTATTGATGTCACTTGTAATTCTTGGTTTGACGGCTTTTTTTCCCCTTTTTTTTTTTTTCCTCTTATTTTAACGTCAATTTTTTCCTCTTGAATTTTCGTTAACGTTTTTTCCTCTTGGTTTGACGTCACTTATTTTATTTTCCTCTTCATGTGATGCTCCGAATAGAGAAAGTGTAGCGGGGCGGAGAGAGAGAGAGAGAGAGAGAGAGTCCTTCACTTTGGTGACGTAATTCAAAGTGCCTTGTAGTGGGTTTTCTAAGTGTATTCTTGACTCTTTTGTTCTCTCTCTTTCTTTCTTTCTCTCTCTCTCTCTCACTGTCTCTTTTTCTCTTTCTTTTTTTTTTTCTCTCAGTTCACTCCATTCTCTGCTTTGGCTTTTGTCTTTTCCTTAAATACATGTTTGAAAGATACAATTTTTTTTTCTTTAATCTATTTTGCACAATTGTCTTTAT
>JAPQNM010000865.1:65000-67500 GCA_029783475.1 Metacarcinus magister | reverse complement strand
CACACACACACACACACACACACACACACACACACACACACACACACACACACACACACACACACACACACACACACACACACGAATAATCGGTTGCATCGAGATTATTTCCTTTTAACTGAAAGAAAAACACAACCTTGGTAACTCTTTAATTACTCTGATTAAGGAATCGGCTTTGAGGGAGAGAAGAAAAAAGAGAAAAGAAAAAAAGTAAGAGACAGATTGACCGACAGAAAGAAAGACAGGCAGGCAGGCAGGCAGGCAGACAGGGCAGGCAGGCAGGCAGGCAGACAGGCAGGCAGGCAGGCAGGATGGCAGGCAGGCAGGCAGGCAGGCAGGCAGATAGAGTAGAAAAGACAAAAATTATAGCTAAGATTTGCTGTTACATTGCAAGGAAAAATTTGATGATGACAATGATACTACTACTACTACTACTACTACTACTACTACTAAATGCTTCAGTTTCGTTCGATTAATGCGACTCAAAGCTTTGAATCACAGCCTGAACCACTGACACTAATTGTACCTCATTAAACACACACACACACACACACACACACACACGATACTGATAGTGGAGGAGGAGGAGGAAGAAGAAGAAGAAGAGGAGGATTCAGCTTTCCTCTTCTGACTAGACCCAACCTCTCCCTCCTCTTATCCTGTCCTCTTCTTCCTCCTCCTCCTCCTCCTCCTCCTCCTCCTCCTCCTCCTCCTCCTCCTCCTCCTCCTCCTCTCCATCTTCCTTATCCCTTCCCTCCTCCCTTGCTAAATCACTGATAAGAGTAATTAGGACCATAATAATGACCTGAGAAAGATAATTAAACTGTCATATTAACCCCATCACACCCCCCCCATAAGCCCCATCACTGGCCCCCCCCCCATTTCCCCCCCCTTCCCCTTCCCTCTCACACACCCCCCTTGCTATATAAATGTCTGGTACGAGGGAGCTGATTGGACGAAAGGGATCATAGAGGTGTGACGTCATGAGAATGGAGGTTTGTGATTGGTCCTCCTTGTACCCAATCGTTGAGCTTGGTATTTCGCGCCCAGCTGCAATATTAGGCAACGACCAGTTACTTCTTGTTTATAGAGGAGGAGGAGGAGGAGGAGGAGGAGGAGGAGGGGGAGGAGGAGGAGGAGGAGGAGGAGGAGGGTAGTAGGTAACGGGAGACGAAAATAATTGTGATATTAGAAAATGAAGCGTGAAAGGAAAGAAGAAGAAGAAGAAGAAGAAGAAGAAAAAAAAATAGGAAAAAACAAAATAAAAACAAGGAAAGTAGAGAAAGAAAGAAAGAAAGAAAGAAGGAAGGAAATGGAAAAGAGAAAAAGGAAGGAAACTTAAGAAAAGGAGAGAAGGCAATGTCATAAAGAAAGGTAAGAAGGAGAGTTAAAAGAGAAAGGAGATTAAAGAGAATATTGAAGAGATTGAAGGAAACATGAAAGAGAGGAAGAAAAAGAGAAAGTTTGCTGCTATGAGACACACACACACACACACACACTCTCTCTCTCTCTCTCTCTCTCTCTCTCTCTCTCTCTCTCTCTCTCTCTCTCTCTCTCTCTCTCTCTCTCTCTCTCTCTCTCTCTCTCTCTCTCTATCTTTCTATCTCTCTTTCAGTGTCTTCTGTTGTGACATTCATGATGAAAACTTTTTCCTCTCTTTCTCACTTTCTCTCGTTGTCTTTCTTTCTCTTTCTTTCTCTCCAACTTTCCTCCAAGTTGGTTTATTTCCTCCTCAAAGTTACGCAGCTTCCTTCCACTTTCCTCCCATCATCCCAGGTTTTCCTCCTCCTCTTCTTCCTCCTCTTTTTCCTTCCTCTTTCTTCTTCCTCTTCCTCCGTTCCGTAATTTGGGGTAGAGGACCATCTGACAGAGGGACAATTTCATGTAGTTTCCGTCCCTCTTCCTCCTTTTCCTCCCTCCCCCCCTCCCCCCTTCCCTCCCTTCCCTCCCTTCCCTCCCTTCCTTCCTCACATCTTCCCGAAATTTCCTCATTATATATATTTTTTTATTTATTTTTTTTTACCAGTGATTCATTTCTATTGGTTTTCGTTTACTGTTGATATTTTTATTTATTCATTATTTTTATTATTTATTATTATTATTATTATTATTATTATTATATTCGTATTCTATTATTTCTATTTCCTTTGTGTTCTTCTAATTTTTCTTCTTCTTCTTTTTATGTTTATTTATTATTATCATTTCTATTCATATTTTTCTTTTTTCATTCATTCATATTCTCTCTATTTTCTTTTTTTCTTCCATTGTGTTGATGTAATTTTCTTATATTCTTATTGTACAGATTTTCTTTCTTTTTTCTCTCTCACTTATCGTTTTATTTTCATTTCTACACATTCCTTCATTTTCAAACCTTACTTATTATCATCTTTCTTTCTTATTCTCGTCCTCTCTCTCTCTCTCTCTTTCCTCTTTGTCCTTCCTTCCTTCCTTCCTTTCTTTATTCCATCTTTCCTATCCCTCTTTCCGTTCACCCTTCCAC
>JAPQNM010000865.1:52500-60000 GCA_029783475.1 Metacarcinus magister | reverse complement strand
ACGTACAAGTATCGAACAGGTAATAACAGAGAGAGAGAGAGAGAGAGAGAGAGAGAGAGAGAGAGAGAGAGAGAGAGAGAGAGAGAGAGAGAGCGTGCCTCAACAATAGACTTTTTGCTTATAAATAAATCAAAGTGTGAATTTTTTAATGGAATTTCCCACACCTTGGTAAGAGAAGAGAAGGAAAAGTTACAAAAAGTATAAGTAAAACAATGAAAGAGGAAGGAAAGATAAGTATAGAGGAATTAGATAGAATATAGAACAGTATTTTGTCTATAAGTGTAAGGTAGAGGCACTGTGGAATATAATTTTGACCTTTATGCTGTCTTAACATATTTGTTTACCTACTGATACGAGTGAGAGAAAAAGAGAGAAAAAAACAACAGCAAATAATTATCATAACCTTTTTCTATTTCATTTATTAACACTCCTCCTTGCCTTCCTCCTCCTCCTCTTCTTCCTCCTCCTCCGTCACCAATACGTCATACCACATCACACCAGTCAGTCACTACCGTTCTTACCTCGCTCTCTTCCTCACATGCTTCTCTCACTCACTAAGCCACGACGAGGGTGAAGAAAGCGTTGGAAGGCCGTGTTTGGTGCCTATCTAACCTGGTGAACTGAACTTGGTGACTGAACTTAGACGAAAATAAATAGAAGTAGTTGGATTTGAGATAATGATAATTTAATATAAGTTTTTGATATTTGTGTTTAATGGAAAAGAAAGAAAATGGTGAAGTGTGTGGTGTTTTTTAAAGGATAATTGTGTTAAATTCGTTTGTGTGGGGTTTTTTTTTTTGTATATTTTTGTCTGGTTTTTAGGTTGAAGTGTTTATGTTAAGTATTGTCACGAGTAGTTATAAAAAGATATTGTCTCCTGTGTGTGTTTTGTGTGTTTGTTTGTGTGTGTGTGTAGGTGTGTGTAGGTGTTTTTCTTTCTGTTTTGTGAGTGTATTTTTCATAGGGTAGGCAAGATAATGATAGTGATAGTAGTAGTAGTAGTAGTAGTAGTAGTAGTAGTAGTAGTAGTAATAGTAGTAGTAGTAGTAGTTGTAGTAGTAGTTGTAGTAGTAGTAACAGTTGTGGTTGTTGTAGTAGCATTGTTTACCAGATTATTGAACTTTTGTGTTAGATATTTGTTTATTCTTAATTATTTATATATCTACTTATTTGTTTTATTTATTTATCTATTTATTTTCTCATTTATAATTTATTTTTTCTCAGTCAGCTAATAGATTTTTTTTTTTTATTGACATGATCGTCTATTTATATTATTTTCTGCTGTCGACATCAAAGAGAGAGAGAGAGAGAGAGAGAGAGAGAGAGAGAGAGAGAGAGAGAGAGAGAGAGAGAGAGAGAGAGAGAGAGAGAGATTTCCCATCAAGTCTATGTCTATTAACAAACTTCCGTTAGTCATTTTGTTTCGAGGATATCAAAGGAAATATTTTTGTCATCATTTTCTTTTTTCTTTTTTTTTATCTTTTTTTTAAGTTCCTTGACTTTTTTGGAGGAAATTATGTGACGAGGAAATTAATCTTGTTTTGTTTTTTTCTTATGATTTTTTTTTTTATCATTGAAGGTTATTGTTGTTGTTGTTTTTGTTGGTGGTGGTGGTGGTGAGTAGTAGTAGTAGTAGTAGTAGTAGTAGTAGTAGTAGTAGTAGTAGTAGTAGTAGTAGTAGTAGTAGTAGTAAAGAATTGCAGACAGATAGAGACAGAAACAATGACATAGACAGATAGATTGACGAACGATTTTTCTTCATATTTCACCGCCTCTTTCAAAGGTTTAAGGGAAGGAAAAGGAAAAGGGAAGAAAGTAAGAAAAATAAACTGAGAAGGAAGTGGAGGAAGAGGAGGTGGAGACGTATATATATAAGTGTTGGGGAGGAAGGATAAAAGAAAAAATTGCATACTCCCTACTACCATTAACCCTTCCCCAAGCATATCTTCCCCAACCCTTCCCCAACACCTCCTCACCACTCTCCGTGCTGACAAAGACATTTCTTATTATGTAAATTAATGTTTTTTTCCTCACATCTCCTGCCTAGAATTTTTACCTCTGAATATTGACGAAATATTCCTGGGTTAAATTACTCTTTTCTTGCTATATTTCTTGCAAATTTTTAGCAGAGAGAGAGAGAGAGAGAGAGAGAGAGAGAGAGAGAGAGAGAGAGAGAGAGAGAGAGAGAGAGAGAGTGAGAGTGTGTGTGTACTGCTTAATTATCAGATCTACATCTTTACATCTTTGTACTATAGCTACATTTAGCGTAGAATGTATAAACAAACCCTTGGCCATATCACAATAATCTACTTTCCCTACCTTGACCCATTACCAAGTAGCGACAACACATGTTTATCGGTACAGTTTATGACAATTTTCTCCAAAACACCAACACACTGAACAATATTGCAACACTAGAAACAAGACACATGAGATACTGTATATGTAGAATGATTAAGTTCCCTTCGTAATGACTGTGTTGGGGGAACCCTTCTATTAAGTGTTATTAGTATGGCCTTAATTAGTGTATTAATGACGGTGGGAATATTCTGTGTGTGTGTGTGTGTGTGTGTTGTATGGCACGTGTTGTAGTTGTAGTAGTATTAATAGTAGTAGATGTTGTTATTGTTGTCGTAGTTGTTGTATTGATAGTAATAATGGTAGTAGTGGTAATGGTAGTAATAGTGGTATTATCGTTATATTGATGGTGGTGATTGTGGTGGTCAAAATATATACCTTAGAAAACTATAACAAAACTCTATATTAAAACGAATCCAAGCACTTTCCACGTGGTAATAAAACAAAAGAGTAACACAAACTCATCCCTTTATTTACAACATTCTTTAGGAGTGTCAAAATAAACCTTGACTGAAGTTATTTAAATGTGGAGTAAAGGAAAAAAAACCTGGTATTTGAACCCTTAAGGAACTGCTCTCCCCGTGACGTCACAAAAACTATAGATGACGTAACAGCTATGGGGATGTATGATGGTGGTGAGTATATTGTGACTAAAGATATTATGAATTTATTGTATTTTTGTATATTATTAATTTTATTTTTTCTTACTTTTTATTATTATTTTGTAATTGTATATTGGTTTTTTTTTCTTATAGTGTTTTGTGTGTTTTTCTTTTATTATTATTAGCATTATTATTATTATTATTATTATTATTATTATTATTATTATTATTATTATTATTATCCTTCCTATTTCCTCCCACCACTCCTCTTCTCCTTTCTTCCTTCTCTCCCCATTAAACCACTCCATTGCTTTCTCCTTTCTCTATTCTCCCTTTCCTTCCATTTTCTTTCATTCCCTATCTTCTACTACTACCTCCCCATTACATTTCCCTCCTCCCCCCCATTACCTTCTCCCTCCCTGTCCATTAGCCATCAAGGGAGGGAAATGGGACGTTACCTCTATCGTCTATTTCATTATCGGCAGAGATACAGAAAAAAATAAGGCCGTCTATTGGTTTATGTTTTATTGAGAGGCTGATTACTATTATTGTTGTTGTTGTTGTTGTTGATGTTGTTTTTTGTGGTGGTGGTTTTCATTTCTTCTTTTTTCTTAGTTTTGTTTACTTTTCCTTTTTATTTCTGTAGTTCTTATTATCATTCCTCTTCCTTTTCATTACTCTTATAAATCATTATTATTGTTGTTATTATTATTATTATTATTATTATTATTATCATTATTTATTATTGTTGTTATTACCTATGATAATATTTGTAATAATAATAATAATAATAATAATGATAATAATGATAATAATAATGATAATAATAATAATAATAATAATAAAAATGTCAATACTACTATGTCATCAGCCACAAAAACAATGAAAGAAAAGAACATTATAGGAGAGAGAGAGAGAGCGAGAGAGAGAGAGAGAGAGAGAGAGAGAGAGAGAGAGAGAGAGAGAGAGAGAGAGAGAGAGAGAGAGAGAGAGAGACAGACAGACAGACAGACAGACAGACAGACAGACAGACAGAGACAAAGACAGTATTGGCGTGACATTTACAACCATTTGAGCAGGTAATGAATTTTATACTGCAAGTCAATCAAAGAACTTCTTACCGAACATTATGAGCGTGTGTGTGTGTGTGTGTGTGTGCGTGCGTGCGTGCGTGCGTGCAAAAATAACGATGGAGGAGGAAAAGGGAGGGTTAGGGAGAGGTGGGGGTAAGGGAGGAATTTTTTTTTTTCTCTCTCTCTCTCTCTCTCTCTCTCTCTCTCTCTCTCTCTCTCTCTCTCTCTCTCTCTCTCTCTCTCTCTCTCTCTCTCTCTCTCTCTCTCCCTTTCCACCGGTTGCACATGGCGTGTATAATTCATGCTATCGAGTTTAACATTAACCTCTAATTCTTAAGGCGAGTGTAAACGACTTTCTGACTTCGAACTTGATCTGTCACTCTCTGCTGGTGATGGTGATGGTGGTGGAGTGTTGTTGTTGTTGTTGTTTTCTTTGATGGTGTTAATAGTGCAAGAAGTGTGTATGGAAATGGTGTTATGGGAAGATGAAAGGGAATGTGAGGTGTGGTGTTGTGTGATGGTATATTTAAGGTGGCTGTGGTGTGGAGATGGAGGAGATAGTGATGGTTTTGGTGATGTAGTGTGGTGTGGGAATGGTAAGCAAGCTGGTGTAGTGGTAGTGGTGGTGGTGGTGGTAGTAGTGGTGGTGGTGGTGGCGGAGGGTCGGCGCAGAGGTAGTGAAGTGCGGCTCGGCGGGACCGTAGAGTTTTATGGTCTTTTTCAATTTCCACAATTTTTATCATTTATGGTATTTTGTATTTTTCATAGTTATAGTGATGGTGGTGGTGGTGAAGATAACAGAAGCACTACTATTGATGATGATTATAATATTGATGATAATGATAATAATAATAATAATAATAATAATAATAATAGTAATAATAAAAATATCTCCTCTTGCTCTTGTTCTTCCTCTTCCTCTTCCTCTTCCTCTTCTTCTTACTCCTCCTCCTCCTCCTCCTCCTCCTCCTCCTCCTCCTCCTCCTCCTCCTCCTCCTCCTCCTCCTCCTGCTACTAATACTAGGCAAGGATTACATAAGAAGAAAGTATACATATTTTCCTATTGTAATCATAGCTGGTAGGAGTCGATTTGGCAAGCCTGATGAAGGAAGGGTGAAGATAATAGCAAGGAGGGAGAGAGAGAGAGAGAGAGAGAGAGAGAGAGAGAGAGAGAGAGAGAGAGAGAGTGAGAGTGAGAGTGAGTGGCAGAAGTAAACATTGCAGCGTCCAGGTGGCCAGAGTGAGGAATTGTTGCCGTGAAAAGAAAATCGGCAATCGGTATGAATCAAGGCAGAGCGTCGATACCCGATACTGAAGTGCCGGGACAATGAAACTGAAGGGTAAGGAGGGAGGCGAAGGGCGCGGGGGGGTGTGGGGGGGGAAAGGGGAGAGGGTAGACGCTGACCTAATAATAATAATAGTAAGAGTAGTAGTAGTAGTAAGAGTAGTAATAGTAGTAGTAGTAGTTTTTGTTGTAGTAGTAGTGGTAGTAGACTCCATTCCTAACATTCTTATTAGCATTGGGTAAAGAAAACGTAATTGACTAGCAAAGTAACGTTTTCTATGTCGCGTTGGAGTCACTGGATCTAAGAAAGAAACCGGGAAGAGAAAGAAAGAAAACGAAGAAGAGGAGGAGGAGGAGGTGGAAGAAGAGGACGTACAAGGAGGGAAGGAGGGGAGGGGAGGGAGGGAGGAAAGTAAGAAAGGCAAGACCAACCCATGTCACTGATAACGACACCTTCATGCATATTTTGTTAACTGTTGCGTCCAGTCACCATGGCAACCTTAGCAAACAATAACAAACAACGTGATTGGTCAACTGGCTATGACGTAATCCAACTCGCTGCCTGATTGGCTCTTGAAGGTTGTTACGTCATGAATGTAAATATTGTCTCTTGGTACTTGTTATGAATATGTTGTGAGAGAGAGAGAGAGAGAGAGAGAGAGAGAGAGAGAGAGAGAGAGAGAGAGAGAGAGAGAGAGAGAGAAGAAATGTTGCAGACAATAAGCACATTGACAGGCGCAAGCACACACACACACACACACACACACACACACACACACACACACACACACACACACACACACACACACACACATAATGAGCTAATCAATCATTCATGGGGGAACAAAAAGCAATAATGGAAATATATTAATCAACACCTGCCTATAGAAGAAGAAGAAGAAGAAGAAGAAGAAGAAGGAGAAGGAGGAGAAGAAGAGGAAGAGAGGTACTGAATTGCAAGAGGAAGAGGATTTTCAAGAGGAGAATGGAAAAGAGACAGTGAGGAGGATGAGGAGTTGGAGGAGGGGGAGGTAGAAGATGAGAATTTGAATAAAAAGGAGAAGAGAAGAGGAAGAAGAAGGGGATATGACAAAGGGGAGAAAGAGAGGTGAAGAGACAGAGGGAGAGATGGGAGGGAACCAGAGAGAGAGAGAGAAGGAGGGAGGGAAGGGAGAGGGGGCAGCAAGACATGTGGTAGAGGGAGAGCGAGCGAGTGAGTTAGTAAGTGTAAGAGCATTCCTGACGACAGCACCACCACGCGGCCTGCCTCGCTCCTTGCCTATTAGCCTACCTGCCTGCCTGCCCACCTACCTGACTCCTTGCCTGCCTGCCTGCCTGCCTCTACGATGACTCTCACCTACCCTGACTACGATAAGGGAGCGGCTAACGACCTAAATTCGGTTAGGCTGGTCCTTCTTGCGTCTCATTCTCCTTCTCTTCCTTCTATTACTACTACTACTACTACTACACTACTACTATACTACTATTACTACTACTACTACTACTACTACTATACTACTACTACTACTCTCAGTTTGCTGGGATTTGGCACGCATGAAAACACACGCACGTACGCGAGTGTGTGTGCGCATATTGCTATGTATGTCTACTGAATTAAATGCGCACATTCCTTTTGTGTGTGTGTGTGTGTGTGTTTGTGTTTGTCTGTGTGTGTGTGTGTGTGTGTGTGTGTGTGTGTGTGTGTGTGTGTGTGTGTGTGTGTGTGTGTGTTGGGGTTTAATGCACTTTACTTGGTGCACTTATCGTTGTGAATTTCATGTCACACACACACACACACACACACACACACACACACACACACACACACACACACACACACACACACACACACACACACACACACACATACATCCACTGCATGACAAAAACACGCACATACATACATACATACATTACACCTGTACGTTTATACAGCACCACTTACCTGTCAAACAAATTACCTGTGTAGTGCCACTTAACAAAACACAGCTATGGACTAATTATTATCAAAAGTGCCACTCCTCTCCCTCCTTGAAAAGAAATAGAAATCAACACGATTTAAACATTATATAAAGGGTCTTAAAAATCTATCATTGAAATAAGAATTCAAGCGAAGTGTCTTAAGCGCAAACTTTTTCACGTCTGAATATTAAAAATGCAGCTCACCGTGAATTAAGTCTGG
>JAPQNM010000865.1:0-47500 GCA_029783475.1 Metacarcinus magister | reverse complement strand
TGAAGGTTATTAATGAACGTCAGGAGAGGTAAAGGAGGGAAGAGATGGAAAGTGAGGTTATAGGAAGTGTAAGATTAAGTGATATGAAAGAGTTAGTTAAGGGAAGGTAAGGAGAGTGAGGTAAAGGAAGGAAATTAGTAGAGGAAGTGAGGATTAAGTAACATCATATTAAGTTGTGATTATGAGAAGAAGAAAAAATTAGAAAGTATGATTTTAAATGATACAAAAACTAATTACTAAAGGAAAGGTAAGGAAAATAAGGTAAAGGAAGGTTAGTGAAGGGAATAAATATCAAATAAACACCATAGTAAGTTGTGATTATGGATTAAAACACAACTAAAAAGAGTGTTGTAGTATTTATAAGTAGCCTGCTTATAAGAACAGGTTTTAGCTTTGTTCGACACACCTCAAACAGCACCTTGACGGACGCGGGCTGTCGATATTGATCTTATGTGTATGTTTAAGTGGCTTTCTGACAGCACCGACACACACAGAGAGAGAGAGAGAGAGAGAGAGAGAGAGAGAGAGAGAGAGAGATTTCTGTGTACCCGAAGGTCACTTAAGTTATTTGACAGAGAAAAAAAGTGTGTATTGGAAAGTCGATTTCTTGGGTTATTGTAAGAGAGAGAGAGAGAGAGAGAGAGAGAGAGAGAGAGAGAGAGAGAGAGAGAGAATGATAAGATAGATATATAGCACGTAGATGAATGAGTTAAATAATGATAATAATGACAATAATAATAATAATAATAACAATGATAATAATAATGCTTCGTGCCCCTCCAGGTTGTCCAGGAGTACGAGAGGGCCGTTATCTTCCGCCTTGGTAGATTGCTTCAGGGAGGCTCCAAGGGCCCAGGTTAGTCTCCCTTTGAAGAGAAAAAAATCCCCGTTTTCTTCGTTTTCCTTCGATTCTTATTTGTCTCACCTCAACAGGTATATTCTTTCCCTAAATTGTCACTCTTTTCTTAGACATTCTTGGTGAACATGAATTTTATTGACGAAATCATGTATTATTTTTCATTAGATTAATTTTTGTCTTGTTTTTTGTATTTTCCTTGCGGTTACGTCAAGTAGGATTAATATATATTTTGTGTATTCGTATTGATAGTGTCTTTTTCATATACATCTATCCGCTTAAAATCAATAATATTAATGGTGTTACTATTGCTCTCATCATTATTAGCATTTCTTTACTACTACATCAGCTTAGATATCAAAAATGTATCTTATATTAGTCCTTATCTGTTATCTTTATAATTCGTTATCATCATCATCGGTGTGTCGCGGTGGTCGGGTGTGTCGGCGCGTTGGTCAAGGGAAACAAGGCCGCTGGGACGCGTCTCTCATACCAACGAGCGCGGGTCTGGCACGGGATTAGCTGCAGGAAAAAGAAGGGAAGGTGTTCAGTGAGGCTGTAGGTGTGCTGAACGTGTGCAATGGATGGTTATGGGTGTCAGTACCTCATGTGTGTGTGTGGATTATTGTACATGGTTATCTCTACGGTTATGAGAATCTGCTATTAGGGTGGTTTTAAAGCGACTATAAGTGTGGTATTTTTTGAGTGTTTGTGTTTGTCATAAATTTTCCGTTTTCTTTCGAACTGCAGACATTTTTAATCATATTTTTTACTGTTATTATAAAGGTAAGTCCCTCGTCGATTTTTAAGGCATTTTGAAAGGTGTGGAAAAATTATGTTAGTGAAAATACGATGCAAACTCCTTCAGTATATATGTTTACGCACCTGTTTCCTGTCTTCGTAAAGTGTTAAGTATCTTTACGAAGCATGTAGTGGAGGGCGCCGTGTTTGTAGTAGTATGCGTTACCTAGGTTCAGAAGCTTACCGATAGAGGGCAATGTTCACTTCAGAAATCTCCCGTCAGATGGCAGTGGCGCCGCTAAGCTTGTTGATAGAGGACTTAGTTGCAATTCTAGTAACACCAATCACACGTAGATGGCGGGAACACCTCTCTGATGTTTAATTCTTGAGCCGTGAGTTTCGTAGCTTTTTATAACTGATCAGGAAAGTAATGTGATGGGCAGGCAAACAATGGTAATACAAAGGGTTACGCCACCGGTAATACTCACTCATCAGGTGTGTGGAAGTAACAGTCCTCGTGTGTTTGCTGACGCAGGAAACTTTCACTTCAACTCACACCGGAAACAAGTCACCCTTTGTCTTTCAATATCCTGATGTCAACTAATGAAACAGTTCCCCTTTTTAGGTCAGATCACGGAGAGAATGGCGGTAGAAGACACAACGTCACGTAATCTTAAGGAAAAAGTATGAATAAAAAGTATCAATTTTCAGCGGGAAGGAAACTGAGAAAGATGGAGAGAAGAGGATGAAAGTGGCGAGTAAACTTCCTTTCCTTCTACCTTTGTCTCCCATTTTCTTCCCTTTTCCTCCCCTCCAAGACAGGCCTGACCCTCGAGCCTTTCCTTCAAGACCTTCAAGATGGCTCATTGTTTTTCTCTCTGCAGGAATCTTCTTCATCTTGCCATGCATTGAATCCTACTCTAAGGTAGACTTACGCACCAGTGTCTTTGACGTGCCGCCCCAAGAGGCAAGTTAAACAGTATTTGCTTTAGTTCTCCATAAAATTTTTGTTCCCTTGGTCTCTTTTTTACTACATAATCTCACGTTTTCTTGCATCTCCACATCGTTTTCTGTTAAGTATAGATGCACGGTTTTATTTTTCTCTTTTTATGGAACGCCCTTTTCCTTCCTCACTTCTCCTCCTCCTCCTCCTCCTCCTCCTCCTCCTCCTCCTCCTCCTCCTCCTCCTCTTCCTCCTCCTCCTCCTCCTCCTCCTCCTCCTATTCTTTACTCTCTTTGATACCTTTATCATTTTAGCATGACTCTCTCTCTCTCTCTCTCTCTCTCTCTCTCTCTCTCTCTCTCTCTCTCTCTCTCTCTCTCTCTCTCTCTCTCTCTCTCTCTCTCTCTCTCCTCTCCCTCTCTCTCTCCCTCTCCACCCCCCATCCCCCCCGTTTAAGAAAAAAAGAAAGAAAAGAAAACACGAAGCAAGAAGAAAAAAACACAAAAACACACACACAAGACAATCTATTTAGTTGTGTTTCGTTACTGTTGGCTGTGATCGCTCCCTTTATTTATCCAACGCTCTCCCTTCCCTTTATATTCCTCCCTTTACACTCCTCCCTTTTCATTCCTCCTTCTATAATCCTCCCTTTACGTTCCTCCCTTTTTGGTTCTCTACGCCCTCCTTGTCTCCCTGTGTCCTCCCTTAAGAACGTGGTGCCTCACGCCTTCCCTCCTGTGTTTTCCAGGACTTTTTTTCGTCCTTCCATGTATTGAGTCGTATCGAAAAGTGGATCTTCGGACTGTAACGTTTGATGTGCCGCCGCAAGAGGTGGGTTTGTTATTTGTGTTCACTGTCTCCCTCCCTCTCCTTCTCTCTCTCCCTCCCAATTCACTGCCTCCCTCTACTTCACTTCCTTGCCTCCACTTCCCTCCACACCCCTCCCTGCCTCCCTTCACTTCCCTTCCAATTCACTCCCTTTGCTTCTACTTCACTTCCTTGCGTTCCCTCCCTCCCCTCCCTGCCTCGACTTCACTTCCCTTCTTCCCTACTTCTCTTTCCTCCCTTCTTGCACTTTCCCCTTTCTTTTTACCTCTACTCTTCCCTCCACATCTCTCTCCCTTTCTCCCTCTCTCTTACCCCGTGACTCCCTCCCTTCTTCCCTCCCTCCTTCTGTTCGTTCGTTCGTTTGTCTGTCACTTCCCCTCACTTCCCCTTCCTTCCGTCCGTCGTTGTTTTCCTCCTTGTCTTCCTCCCTCATTTAATTTTCTTCCTTGGGTAATCTTCTTATATAATTGTTCCTCTTCTTTCTCTCTTTTTCTTCCTCTATTTCACGTTTTTCTCATTTATGAATTTATTTGTTTTTCTTTTCCTCTTGTTTCTTTGTTATTCTGATATATATTTTTTTCTCTTGTTTTTCATTCACTTTCCAGTTTTTCTTTTCTTTCACTTTCCTTCTTCCTCTCCCTTTTCTTCATTTTTTCTCTTCCCTTTCTCCTTCCTTTCCCTTTCTTCCTTCCTTCCTTCCTTCCCTCTCCACCTCCTTCCTTTAGCAGCTTCCTTTGCGCTTTTCTTTGTTCGTTTATTTGATTTCGTTGTTTGTTTGGAAAGTCGATGTTTGATTGTTTCTCCTCGTTTGGTTGTTGTTGCTGTTGTTGTTGTTGTTGTGGCATTCCTCATCCACTCATTCTCTCTCTCTCTCTCTCTCTCTCTCTCTCTCTCTCTCTCTCTCTCTCTCTCTCTCTCTCTCTCTCTCTCTCTCTCTCTCTCTCTCTCTCTCTCTCTCTCTCGACGCATGCGCACGCTTTGCTTCTGAGTGTACTTGCATTATTGGCATATTAATTAGTAGTTCTATTTTTGTTCTGCAAGTCTTCTCCTAAGCACGTAGGTGAGCATGGACTTAAAAAGCTGAATGATTAGTAACATCCAAAATCATTTACAAACCGAAGTAGAATGATTTACAAATTGACAATAGAATTTTGAAATTTTACACAATGAAAGAGAAAAATGGTTTTGATATTGTTTTTTACACGTACATTCTCCTTTCGATCGTAATTGCACTTATTATTTTATTATCATTATTATTATTATTATTATTATTATTATTATTATTACATTACAAACGCGGCCGTAGTATTCCCTCCCCTCACCTTCCCTTCCACCCTAAGGTTTACTCCCAACACCATACTTCACGTTACTCTATATGTCTGTCTTTCTACTCGTGTCTCAGCCTCTGTGTGTCTGTACCTAACCAACAGTTGTTAGCGTTAAAATATCATGTATTTAGTTTTCTGTAAATATATACTATTCTATCCATTTAGTTGTCGATTATTTAGCTATAAGAATTCATTTTAATCCATCTTATTTTCAATACATATTTGCATGTTGATCTATTTCATGTAAATATGGTTAAGATATAAACTTCATCAAGCTTATATTAACATTGTATATAATATTATTGACAATATTCTTATATCCTGTAAATAATGTAGTGTGTGTGTGTGTGTGTGTGTGTGTGTGTGTGTGTGTGTGTGTGTGTGTGTGTGTGTGTGTGTGTGTGTAGTGAAAGTAATGTCTTAAGATTTATATCCAAAATCTAATATGGATTTCTTTTCCCTTTTCTTCATTTCTCCTTAATTTTTCCTTCTTCCAATCATTCGTCCAAATTCCTTCCTTCATTACTTCCCCCTCTGTTCATTATCCATTCTCTCTTTGTTTTCCTCTTTCTATCTATCTATCTATCTCCATTCTAACACTTCACTCACAATCCTTCAATTCTTCCATCCTACACCTCCTCCTCGGTCCTTCCTTCTACGGCTCTTCAGGTTCTAACCAAGGATTCCGTGACGGTGAGTGTGGATGCCGTCGTGTACTACCGTGTGAGTAATGCCACGGTGAGTGTTGCTAATGTGGAGAACGCTCACCACTCCACGCGTCTCCTCGCCCAGACCACCCTAAGGAACATGCTGGGAACGAAAAACCTGCATGAGATCTTGGGCGATAGAGAATCCATCTCGTGCGATATGCAGGTGAGTTGTGGTGTTGGTGTTGGTGTTTGTGTGTGTGTGTGAAGGGGGGGGGGTGTTAAAGGTGTTGGGTTTTGAGTGGTGTTGAGTGTGGTGGTGATTGTGGTGTTGGGTAGTTATGTGTGTGTGTGTTGGGGGGTAGGGGCGTGTTTGTGTGTGGTTTTATATCTTATTTGTTTTATTGCTATATGATTAAATTTCCATGTCCTACACACACACACACACACACACACACACACACACACACACACACACACACACACACACACACACACACACACACACACATAAAAAAAATCCTACGTTTCCTTCCAGCATCTTAGAAAATCACGAAGATATATATAAAAAATAAAACACCATTACCTTTCAAATAAACACAAGATAAATAAACACCATTTTTCCATCACTAATATTCGCTAAACATTCAAAGTTCAATGATAATATACAACTCAGATCCACACTTGGCTGGTATCACAATCGCATCGCAAGAGAGAAAAGAAAAAACAAAAGAAAAATGGCTAAATACTTAAGAGCGTTAGAAAGTTATGCATCTAGTGATATTAAACGCTGAAGAAAGTGCAGATGGTGTTGAAATAGCATAGTAATAACGGTATAAATATGAAAGTAAACCAATGAGTATTATAATATGGATCAGGTTAAAAGACTACGTAAATTAACTCTCACATCTTAAGACCGCGCAGTCATTTTTGTAGTAGTGCGGGAGTACAAAATATCCAGATTCCGCGCAAGACCACCTTTAGCTTCTTGAGATAGCGTAGCGCGAGGCTCACCCTTAACCACGCTATTTGCAGAACTCCCTGGACGACGCCACCGATAACTGGGGCATCAAAGTAGAGCGAGTTGAGATGTGAGTACCTTGGTGTAGCGCGGGGCTGAGCGGTGGCAGGCGGGGCGGGGCGGGGCGGGGCGGGGCTGGACGGAGCCTTGAATTACGTACGTCTTGATATGTAACTAAAATTTCCTTCCTTCGTTTTTAATTCACACTAAAATTACGTCTTCTTCTTCGTTTTTTTAATTTAAGATCTTAATTAATAGTTTGTTTCTTAAATTGTGGCCAAAATTTCGTGGCTCAGAAATTTGTGAGGTCGAAATTTGTAAAACTGTGGAATGTAACTAAAGAAATCCAATGTTTGCTTTAAACTTCCGCTAAAAAACACGACAAATTTTGAAAGAAAAACGTACATCTCTACAACGAAACCCATTCACCGCCCATTCCCTGCCCATTCCCCGCCCCTCACCCGCCCACCTCACCCAGCAGCCAGCACGGTAAGTTATAAGATGTATTACCTCTTCCCCTTTCTCTCTTCTCTCCTTCCTTCTGCTTCCTGCTGTTCTGACCGGCATTAATCACCTATTTCAGGGCGTGTTAGACGATGCCACAGAGAACTGGGGCATAAAGGTGGAGAGAGTGGAAATGTGAGTAACGCAACGCACACCCAAGAACGAAACGGTTTGCAATGCTCTCTCTATAACCCGACCCGCTCGCTCAGTTTACCCTCCCTCCCTTCTCTCCCTGCCGCCTTCCCTCTCGCGGTGATGCAATGATCTTCCCTCCCTCCCTCCCTTCCCTCCATGCCTCTCTCCCTCCCTCCCTCCCTCCCTCGGTGTCAACGTGTCATTGCATATTTTTTTTTTCCCTCAAGCTCGCACTGCCAATGTCGTGGTTTGCTCGCTCTGTTCCCCTTTGCATGACGCTCAGCAGTTTGCTTTAGCCTGCCCTTCAATTAACAGCTGAGTTATGCGTTTTCCTTCTCCTTTTTTTATAACCCAGCTCTCTCCCTTTCTTGTATAATTACCCTGACGATGCGTGTTAACAGTTTGGTATGAAAAAAATGTACGATGTTGCTGCCTTTGTCCGCTATAAGAGACTAGATTCGGATATCCAGACTGCTACGTCGTCTATTTTTTATACGTTATTATCAACTTTATCGTCTTGTCCACCACATTCTGACCACTTAATGAAGAACTAAACAAATTCTCGAGCGTGTTATTCATGGTAAGACATCGTGAACGTGTGTGAGTGTTTTTCTTTCGTGTTTGTCTCTCGTCCATCTACCTTCCCGGGGCTCAAACCTCGGAGGAACTTGGAACCTCTTAACACCCAGACAACTTAGAAACCCATTCGTCTATTAAGGGTAAATTTAACACCTGGACGAACACTTGTGGAACGTAATTGGTAACCTTTGTAACTCTGTGTTGTTAGAAAGTGTTGAGAGTGTGTTAGATGTGTTAGTACGAGACACAGTGTTGTTTCAGGGTCGTATCTGAGGAGTTGGGAATGTGTTGCACCTCTTCTCTACCCTTACCTTCCCCTACCTCTTCCTTATCAACCTCATTTATCCTTACCTTAGCCTTACATTATCTTCCCTTTTCATTAAACTGCAGGTTACTATAGCAGTTCTTATATTTTTGCCTCTACTTACTGATGACACAACCCTCTCTCGCATCTCCTTTCCCCTCACCCTCTCTCTCCCCTCATTCCCTCACTCGATACGGTCCTGACCCACATCAATGTTTAGTAAATGTAACTAGTTGTTTTTATGTGTAGGTTCGTGAAAATTCTCCTCCATATCTAGGAAATATATGTACGATGGACATTTATGAGAATTTGTTAGTTTCCCTTAAAAAAAAAAAAAAGAAGAAAAGACAGTATCGTGGTCTGCTTTGTGTCCTTCAAACTTGGTCCGTTTTCTGTGTTCCCATCTGTGTACCCTCAAGTCTGATGAGTTTTCTTTTAAACAACCTTGATGCTCGAATTTAAAAGCGGCAGTTATATATCCTGCCTGTGTGTTCTTACACTCTCTCTCTCTCTCTCTCTCTCTCTCTCTCTCTCTCTCTCTCTCTCTCTCTCTCTCTCTCTCTCTCTCTCTCTCTCTCTCTCTCTCTCTCTCTCTCTCTCTCATTGTGTGATAAAAGATTGATTTTGCTGAAATAAGCTTGTCTGGCATGTCCGATGCTCTCTCTCTCTCTCTCTCTCTCTCTCTCTCTCTCTCTCTCTCTCTCTCTCTCTCTCTCTCTCTCTCTCTCTCTCTCTCTCTCTCTCTCTCTCTGCATTGCATTATCAAAAATTGTCTCCTTATTCCTGCTATTGTCATTAAACTTGATAATATTAGTATTTTTTATCAATCATTCATTTTGTTCTTCAATTCTAAAAATGTAATACTAATATACATAGTTATAGGACGTAATGATACAGCTAAGATTATTCTTTTTTATTTTTCATGAAAGATATATTATTATTATTATTATTATTATTATTATTATTGTTATTATTATATTTATTATATTTATTATTATTATTATTATTATTATTATTATTATTATTAAAATTACTATTATTATCTCTCTTTCCTCGTTCATTCTCTTCACATATTAATCCTTCCTTCCTCGTTACCTCAACTCTTCCTCCTAACACCTCCTATCCCTCATCCTCTCCTTCCTGCCTTCCCTTCCTCCCTTCGCAGCAAGGATGTTCGACTACCGGTGCAGCTGCAGCGTGCGATGGCAGCTGAGGCCGAAGCTGCAAGAGAGGCCCGCGCTAAGGTGAGATCCAAGAATTTATTACATTTATTCCTCTGGTGATCGTTTTCTGTTGGTTTAGAATTTGCATCAGTTTTTTTTCAGTGATTTTTTTTATTATTATTTGATTTATTCATGTACAGTACCAATTTATTTTGTTTTGTTTATTATTTTTTGTGTGTGTGAATGTTTTCTTGTGTTTTTCGTGGGTTTTTGTTTTCTTTTTCTAATGGAAATGTTATGTATGATTACTCGGTGTTCAGATGATAATACATATGCCATTGTTCTGTTTACTCTCTCTCTCTCTCTCTCTCTCTCTCTCTCTCTCTCTCTCTCTCTCTCTCTCTCTCTCTCTCTCTCTCTCTCTCTCTCTCTCTCTCTCTCTCTCTCTCTCTCTCTCTCTCTCTTTTACACACCTGCCTTGCCTTCCACAGGTGATCGCCGCTGAAGGAGAACAAAAATCCTCCAGAGCCCTGAAGGAGGCAGCAGATGTCATTTCCCTCGCTCCCGCCGCCCTCCAGCTTCGCTACCTCCAGGCAAGTCCTCTCCAGTAGTAGTGATAGTTGTTGCAGTAGTAGTAGTAGTAGTAATAGTAATAATATTAGCAGGTGGGTTTGATTAGGATTTATCAGTCATTCCTTCGTAAAGCGAGTCAATCGTAAATTGAGTCACTAGTATAAAACAATATATTTCGCATTCTAAGGACTAACATTAGGTTGACACACCACGACTAACCTTCTCTTCCCTCCCTCCCGCCTTCCCGCCCGCTTACAGACGCTTAACACCATCTCCGCCGAGAAGAACTCCACCATCATCTTCCCGCTGCCCATTGACTTCCTGCGGCACTTCATGGGCAAGAAGGAGTGACGTCTGAGTCTCCTCTCCCTGCCTCCTCCCGCCCGCACCCTGAAATGCCTCTTTCTCAATAGTTTTTTATACATCACTATAAATGTTATATAAAGAAGATATAAAGTCTATATATATATAAATATATTATGTAATACAATAAGCTCATAGACAGTTGCCTAAAAAAACAATTTTAGGATAATGGTAGCGAATTTTCGGTCCCTAAAAACGGAGTAGAGACAGAGGGAAGGGAAAAGAGAGGGAAAAATGAGTGGGATTCGTGGTTGTACGCGTTTTAGGGACTTGGATTCTTTCCCTGTTTTATTGGGAAACGTTTTAGAATACGGTAAAAATGTGGCGTTATTGCGAGGCTTCGATGCGATTTTATTTTTGATTATTGTGTTTTTTTATCTATTTATTTTCGTGTGCTTATGAACGCGATGACAAGACTCGTTATCTTCGTGTTTGTTGTCTTATCTGTTGGTTTCGCTGGTTAGGTTGATTTCAAAACTATTATATTTCTTAATTTTCTAAATAATATATATCAGATGTCAGGCATATCCTTAAACTACCCTTGAATAACACACACACACACACACACACACACACACACACACACACACACACACACACACACACACGTTTTTATAGATAATTTACGCCCACATCATTGAGGTAGGAGAGTGGGCGGGTTTGGGCGTGGCCTTAAATCATCATTTTCGACAGTTTGAAGGTAAGGCCAAGAGGAGAGATGCTCGCTTGATTTTTTTTCACGTCAATTTCATCACAATTTTCGAACGTCGGTGTTGAGAGACGAGGAATTTCAATGATAAAAAAAATAATCAAAATCTCATTGCTATGTGATTTTTCTTATTATTAGCTTCAGGTTTATATTTTTTGTCTACGTTTCATTATACAAATTTACAAAGTTTCTCTTCCAGATTCTATGTATTTTTTCCTCTTATTCCATAGCACATACTTTCGTTTTCTTCATCATCTTCCCTTTATCTCCATTTGTTTACACTTAGCATTGCATTGTTTACATTTGACTTATTGTTTGCATGGCCGTCCTCGTGTGCTTCAAGTGTTTCTTTTCCCAGGAGAGTTGACTGAAGGGGAAAGATAGGTTTTCTTCTCCAGGAGGGACAAGAACAGGGGTGGAATCGTAGTTTTCTTTTACCAGGAGAAACGAGAGGGAAGAGAACTAAGGATAGTTTTTTTTTCCTAGGAGACTGAAGAGAACGTGGGTTTTCTTTTCCCAGGAGAAACGAAGGAAAGTGTAATAGATGTTTAAACCAGGATAGACGAGAGAGTAAGAGCGAGCGAGATTTTTATGTGTTTTTTTCTTCCGTTGGATTTAGAGTTTATATTTAGGATGATAGAGTGAAGGGATTTGAAGGGGGAGTGAGAAGGGCTTCGTTGTTGCATGTTAAGTTAACTCTCTGGTTATAGTACAAAATGGTGCACACCCTTTCCAAAGCTTTTTTATTAGTCACACACACACACACACACACACACACACACACACACACACACACACACACAGATGTTCGTGATAATAGAAAAAAAATACGATTATGTTTTCTTCTGTTTATTCATACGATTGTTTTTGAATAAGTTTAGTTTAGACTTTTTAAAAAATACAAAACTACAATATACAATACCCGCAAAGCCACTACAATCACCATGCACATAATTCCTACCTTTTTTACTATTGTCATGAGAGAAAACGTACCACTCGGACGCTCTTTTCATGGTAGACTTAGGTATTTCGTTCCGTTTTCATTTCCTTGCTTCTCTCCTCTTGGGCTCCTTGTTGACAGCTCCACCGCCTCGCCTCCTCTCCGCACTCGACCATTCCTTGTACATAGATCCATCAACGAAGACTTAGATTTTAGCTTGCTTCCAAATCCCTTTATTAACAGCACTAGCGGGCGGGTTAGAGAGAGAGAGAGAGAGAGAGAGAGAGAGAGAGAGAGAGAGAGAGAGATAGAGAGAGAGAGAGAGAGAGAGCACTGCCCACTCTAATTTGTAATGTTAGGTATACTAGAAATAGGGAAACGCACACATACATACACACACGCACATACATACATAAACACACACTCGCCCCCTTCCCCTTTTTTTAATAATTCATTCCCTTTGATAATGATAATAGTATGATAATTAAAGATAAATAATCCTAAGGGAACACCCCCCCGCCCCCCCCCCCCACCCCGCCCTCTTAGCGCACTTCAGGCAATTCCCGGCAACTTCCATTGTTTTTTAGTCCTATGGATTTATAGATGCAAAGCGGAAAAATAATGTTCATGTTAAATAGATAGCTAGCAACCTCTTCTTCCTCCTCCTCTTTGTACTTCCCTTTCTCTCTTCCTATCCTTTTCCTCTTCTTCTTCCTCCTCCTCCTCCTCTTCCAGATCCATAAATAAAAACTTGCGGATAAATACTAATTATAAATAAAATCTTAAATATTTCAAACATAAAATATCGATTATTACCATTCATTATTTATTTTTCCTTTTCTAAGTTTCCCATAAAATGAAAAGAAGAAAAATTATTGTAGTAACTTGACACTAATAAATATCTTCAACAAAACTATGAAAACGAGGGAATGGGAATAATAGTGTTTTCCTATAGGCTGTATGCAGAAAAATTTATATAAAAAAAAATGAAAAATATAAAAATACCGATGATTATGCTATAAATTAGAAGCTCTCCCCCCACCCACCCCCTTAAGCGGCCCGGCGGTGAATACATAGACGTAGTGGAAGATAGATAATATAATACAAAGACATACGTGGTTTTTGGCCTCAAACTATGCTGTATAATGCTATCTTTGTCTTATCTTTCTCGTGAAGATTTACATTTTTTCATTCTTTGTCCATTTTCCCGCCATGACGAAACGGACGAAATTATAACTTTTTTTTCATATCGTATTGTGATTTTAGATGAGACTTCGGTAGAGAAAAGTTAAATTATTATCATCATCATTATTATTGTTATTATTATGGCAAATGTTCAATGTCAATCATATTAATAAACTTCGTTCCACGTTACGAGGCGACGAAGGCCACGCCCCCTCAACGGCTCACTGACCAATCACAGACAGACGATCGACGCTAAAATAAGATAATCTAGCCTTGTGCACCTACATTTATTTTCTCTCATTTTCTCTTTTTTTTTTAACTGTAATACATGCATCCCCCCCCCAAGCTCATTCCACCATATCTACTTTATAGAAAACGTATTTATATTTAAGACGAAGATTATAGTGAATGATTGAAATGAAATAAGTTGTTAAATCAGACGAAATAGTATTGAAACAGGTAGAAAGAAGACTTGATTTGTATGTGTTCAGTTCGCCTCCATTGGCTTAGGGAAAGTAATGATGAAAAATAAAATGTATAGAAAATTAAAACAAGATATATATATATAAGGAATAAATATTATGTGATGATTTTTTTGGTATTATAAAGAGGTATATCATTATTATTATTATTATCATTATTATTATTATTATTATTATTATTATTGTGACTATAAATATATATCTTAAGTGTCACCATCAATACGCAATGTTTACAATTATCATCATTATTGTTGTTCTATTACTGGTTCACAATCACGACTACTACCACCACCACCACCACCATCACTATCCCTTCTATAATGTTTGTTGTTCCTCTGTGATGTGGATTATTATCACTATTATACCACAATCGACTTGACAACCATACACACACACACACACACACACACACACACACACACACACACACACACACACACACACACACACACAGTATCGCTTTTCAATTTGATGTCAATTGAATGAGTTAATTTTGCACCTAATGCTTTGAGTTGCACATTAAGTATACATGCAACACAGGTGTACACGCACATATGTATGTGTAAACTGTGTGTACGTTTACGTGTAGCTGAGTAAACTGATTCATGTACGTATGTTGTGTTCTTGTTTCATTCATGTCTGTTTTCTTGATGTGCGCTCTCTCTCTCTCTCTCTCTCTCTCTCTCTCTCTCTCTCTCTCTCTCTCTCTCTCTCTCTCTCTCTCTCTCTCTCTCTCTCTCTCTCTCTCTCTCTCTCTCTCTCTCTCTCTCTCTCTCTCTCTCAATGAAGAAAAAAATTGTTTCATCATAATTATTGTTGTGTTAGTTTGTGTGTTTCATAGTTGACTCGTTTCCCACTCAGCACACACACACACACACACACACACACACACACACACACACACACACACACACACACACACACACGAGTAGTCAGGAAAGAAATATATATATAGACTATGTTTGTATATTTCCTACCAGCAGTTGATTTCTATTCACGCCTACACCAGACAAATCACAGTGTGTAATGTTATTGAAATATAAAGACTGCATATTATACCCACGTGTTTTCATTCATCCTTGAGCCTATGGTTTTTTTTTATTTATCTATCTATTTAGCTATTTATTGATTTATTTATTTATATATTTTTATCTGAAGACACTTGCTGCTTGTTTAATGTATGAAATTAGAGGGAAAAATACAACTTATACATGTTTTTTCTTAATTTTCATAGCTATAAGACTTTGTGAGCCTCCCAAATTGATTTTTTCTCACTTCTATCTTTCTATCTATCGAATAAGATTTTTTTGGTTTATTTTACAGCCAGTGAATGAATGTTATACAGTAAAATTTCAAGTTGAGCTTTTTGGATTACGCGCCAATCTCTCACTTCCCTCGATACATATATTTCAGAACCACAATAACTACTATTACCACTTTTATTAGTTATTTACGTCGAAATAAATATCTAGTCATTTATCTGGTCCTTTTTTGTATCCAAGACAGTCTTTTTATGTCTTTTATTGCAATATTTTGGTCTTTAAATCAGCTGGTATAAGCAAGATGGCGGCTGAGCCTTGACATTCCCTCTGCTAAGTAAACATATTCTGCTTTTTGACGGACATCGAGGCAGCAGACAGCAGCAAGGTGCACGCATAGGTAATATAAGGTGTTGTGTTACTATTATATGTTGTTGTTATTTAAGTATAGGGTGTGTGGAGGTAAATAGACGTAACTGGCGTGTGAGGGAAGGCAGCTGACAGAAGCCAGCTAATGTGTGTGTGTGTGCTTCATAGCTAGTTGAGTGGGGCTGTGAGGCCGTCTGTTGGGGGTCTGGGTATGACACCTTTGAGCTCCCCGTCACTGTAAGTGCCACACCACCATTCCTAGGAAGCAGGTCACTACACCTGGCTTGGGTGGACAGGAGCATGTTTGTAAGGAGACAGCCTGTCTTTCTCCGCTCCGCCCTGGGATCGAACCCAGCAGGATTTGTCTGAACGAACAGATGATATGACCTGTCACCTATCTCTCTGTTCAAGAAAACCACGTGACTGATTCTCATTGGCTAGGAATTCAGAAAGGACTATGGCATAGTGGCTTATAACCCAGCATACACCAAAAAAAAAACAATAAGTGAAGGAAGTGAGAGGGTTAGGCAGGACTCCGTTGCTGTAAGGCGCCCTGTGTCCCGGCATAATGGATTGATGTCCACCACAACCTCAAAGGCCAATGTGACGGGAGATGAACGCCAGCAGCTACGCACAGCTACAGCATGTGTCCCTAACTTTACCTTACCTCTAAATCCCACCTTGGCTCTGGTTTTGCTTGTTAATATGTAGTTTATATGTATGTAAGATTATTCCTGGTTATGTTAATGGAAGGGGATACAGGATAACAAAGGACCTACTCTATATTGGGGGCTTAGAGAGCAAAGCCTTATACATTACTTTGAGGTTATGGGGTGGTTAATGAAGGAAGGAATGTTAAGAGGTAATGACCATGGTAGAAGATGAGGTTTAAAGGCTTAGTAGTTGTTGTTACTGTATTATAGTATTTTCTTCATCCGTTTTATCATTTTTTTTCTTGTCATGATCCTTGTGGTCTCATATTTTAAATCTCACACTACATAACTTTTTTTTAATTCCAGGTGGAGATGCGGCAACATTACAAACATGACTGTCCTCACATACACCCAACCAACAACTCTCTTCACACACACACATGCACACATACACCCACACCCACACACACACACATCCTTACGTACATATACACACAAGGGAGGCAGCCCGCACTGAATGAGTGAAGCAAATTGTTGATGTCTGGTGAAGAATTACCTTGAAGAGGAGAATGATGTGTAGGGTGAGTAAGTATAGTGTTGTATAATGTGTATAGTGTTAGTAAATTAAGTTGAATTTGATAACATTCTTCATTACTGCAAGATAACACAAAGTAAGATCTAATTAGTTTTCTTTATCCCAGTGGTTTTGAAATGTATAGTCACAGGATAAATTATTCATTAGAGTTCACGAGGATTAAGTGCATATTATTTACTCTCATAGTTGTGTAATGAAAGGTGTAATTGTTGAATAAGTAGGTAAAGGTTTCTGCATCCTCTCCTTCCTCTATCTTACTCATCGTCCTTCCTTCGCATCCATTTCATTATCCTCTTTTTATCACTTTTTACCATCACAACTTTCCTCTATCACTTCCTCCATTCCTCACCTCCTAACACCACATTTCCCCTTCACCAGACAGTCTCGCGTCGTCCTGCCACCGCCACTCTGCGTCGAGAGGTGAGGATGCGTCGGTACAGGCAGCTGATGCTCCTCAATGCCAAGCTGACAGACCCCACGGACCCTCTTGTCAAGTACACTGACCAACACTTCCAGGAGATGTACAGGTGAAGAGTGTAGAGTGATTATATGTTTTTCCATAGAGAATTTTAAAGTTTTTGTTTTCATTTCTCTCTCTCTCTTTATGCTTCCTTCCTTGCAATTACTCGTACATCTTACCTTCCCTTCTTTGTTTTATTTATGTATTTAGCAGTTCTATATATAGGAAAAAAAGGAATTGTATGTTTGTTCATATAGAAAAAAAATTAACACTTCCAGAAATATGAGTTTGTGTATAAAAACAAAAAACACCCGACACATGAAGGAAGACAATCCCCTAATGTAACGCACCTCCACAGGCTTTCCAAGGAGTGTTTCCGTGAGCTGCTTTCCATCATACAGTGTGACTTGGATCGCCTGGATAACCGTGGCCGGCCCCTCCCTGCCCCGTACCAGCTGCTGCTCGCCCTACACTTCTACTGCACCGGCTTGTATCAGGTGAGGGGAGGGTTGGTGTGTGTACGAGTGTTGTGGGTTTATTGAAAGGCGATGATAGAGCTGAGCCAACCTAACTTCTTGAGCCTACATGAGCTATTAAACCAAATTCTGGTTGACTTATGTTCACAGCAGATTTTTATTTTTGATCTTCACACATTTTCTTTATGTATGTATTTATTTGATCTTTACACACTCTTCTTGCCCACCAGAAGGAGGTAGGAGAGCAGCACGGCCTGGAGGTGAGTCAGCCCACTGTCTGCCGCACTATTCACCGCGTCTCTGAGGCGTTGGCGCGGCGCTACGGCCAGTTTGTGGTGTTCCCGTCAACCAGTCACGCTCCGGAGATACATGACAGGTGGGAAGAGGTAGACAGACAGAGGAAAGGGAAGTAGGTTGTGGTGGGGATGGTAATGATAAGAAGTTACATATTTGATTTATTTAATATATAAAACTATTGTAACACGAATTATAACTACATAACACCCATAAAACCTGTAAGATGATAACAAAATTAACATTCAGACAAATATTCATGCATTCACTCCTTCCTCCAGGTTCCATGAGGTGGCACAGTTCCCAAACGTGATTGGTGCCATTGACTGCATCCACATGAGAATCTCCAACCCAGGCGGCACCATGACTGAGCAGTGCCGCAACAGTAAGGGTTGGTACTCCGTCAACTGCCAGGTGGTGGTGGGGCCAGACATGCGCATCCTTACGGCTATAGTGCGTTGGGGAGGCAGCGTCCCGGACTGGCTCATCTACGAGAATTCACGTCTGCGTCGGGTGCTTGAGCAGGGGGAGTACGGACACCTGGTGGGGGACGGAGCTTATCAGTGCCAGCGTTACCTCCTCACACCTGTGCCTTGCCCGTCCACACCTGCTGAGAGGAGCTACAACCGTGCACACTCCTCCACACGACGCAGGGCAAAGCGTGCGTTTGGAATGATCCGCCGGCGCTTCCAATGCACCGGACGGGAGCTTCGTTCAAACCCCAAGACGTCCTGTGCCATCATACTGAGCTGCTTTGCACTCCATAACTTCCTCCTGCAACGCCAAGGCCCTCAGGAGGACTCGGAGGCTTTCTACGCCCCTGATGACGGACCACAAGACAGGTTCTCAGGGGAGTGTGACCCCGAGGGAGAGTCATACCGGCAGCACATCATTCACGAGTGGTTCAGTGTTGATGAACCAGAGGATGAGCTGCACCGGGAGAGGATTGAGAGTGAGAGTAATAAGTCAGGGGTGTGAGGATGTGAATGAGGTGAGGTGTTGTGATTGATTGATGAGCTTTGTGTATGATAAATAAGGCTATGCACGGTAAAACCATGGAAAGCACTAATATTCAATTTCTCAACCAGTTTATTGGTGGTAAAGAGAGGATTGAGGAACAGTATTCTCCTGCCTATGGATCAGCAGAGACTTGCTCATAGAATAGGGCACAGCAGTCAAAATTGCGTGCTGTGGAAAATGAGTTATCTGAGAGGAGCATGTGGCGTGACAAGACGGTGAGAGCAGTGAATGGTGTGGCATGGGACCTTGTGCAAATGGTGTGGCATGGGACCTTGTGCAAATGGAGTGGAGTGTGGTGTAGTGGAATGGGTGGAAAATACTTTGAGGTGGTTTGGTTATATTGAGAGAAAGAAGAGTGAAGAGTTTGTGAAGAAAATGTATGTGAATGAAATTGAGGGTCCTAGGAGGTGAGGAAGGCCAGTTGTAAGATGGAAGGATAGAGTAAAGGAGTACATGCATGAAAGAGTTGTTGATAGAGGGGGAGGGATTGAACAAGTAATGAAGGAGAGGTGGAGGCTCTCCTGTCATGGCATTGGGAGACGTTTCCGGAGAGAACGAGGCGACAGAAACTAGATAATGATCCAAATAATACGATCTATCCATATAGTTTCTAACACCTCGTTCCCTCCATAAACGTTGCCCATAGGAATGACCACGGCAGAAGAGTCTCCACCTCTCCCTATCCACACACTTGTTCAATCCCTCCTCCTCTACCAGTAACTCTTTCATGCATGTACTCCTTCACTCTATCCTTCCAACTTACAACTGGCCTTCCTCTTCTCCTAGGACCCTTAATATTACTCATACACTCGCTTCACTTTTCTTTCTCTTAATGACCAAACCACCTCATTGTATTTCTTTCCACCTATTCCATTACACCAAACTTCACTCCATTTGCACAAGTTCCCATGTCACACCTTTCATTCACGCTTTCATTGCCCTCACCCTCCTACCTTGTCATGCCAAATGCTTCTGTGAAAGTAATTTTCCTTGTTAAACAATGGATGAAGGCTTTGCTCTTTCTTGGGAGGGTTTACCATGCATAGCTTCAACTACCTATGTGAATAAATATAAATTTGATATTCCAAAGTACTTATTTCCCTTTTTACTTTGAATCTGACAAAATGAATGAGAAAATAATTATCAGTTTAAAATATAAAGAATTCTTACCTTCTGTGATAGATGACATGCAGTCCATTACGATACATTGTACCACCGTAACCTTTAAGGACAGGTGACAAGGTGGACATTACCTGCCAAACACACTTTAGAACACCTGGACTTAGTGACAAATGTATCATTACAAAATTTTCTTCGCCACATCGAAGCTGATACAAATGTCACATCATCCATTAACCTATATATACAAAATATGACTTGACATCACTGCACCATTCTAAACTGAGGCAGAACAGTGCATCCCACAAACTGTGCTGCATAATGTTACCAACTTACCCACAAACTACACTCAAAGTACTACAATGTCACCCGTAAACTCTGAAATGGTTAGAATACTGTGCATACTACATAAACATGCTATAGAGTGAAACATCAGAGAGTATCAGTGACTTTAATGTTTGCCTTTTTAATATACAGTACACAGTAGATGGATAAAGCTTTGGCTACAAGACCACATAACACCAGAGGCTACAAGTGCAGTTCCCACATGACAACATAGAGGTGTGTGCATGGGAGAATGAGTGTTTCATAGCAGTGTTTACAGTCTACCACATTCCCTTACGTGTACTATCAAAGGCACAAAGTTCTCCTGCTACTTATAAAAATATGGAAGTAATAAATCCCCACAAGGAGTCCTTACCGACGCTTCCGTTTAAGTATTTCGGCCCAAATCTCCTTCAGTCCACAAACAAGAGAGTTATGCACTTACATCTCCACCAGCTGTCTGTTTCACACTTCTACGGACTAGTAACCTTCTGTTTGTGCGTCCCTGGCTTGCCGCAGCACTGGGAAGGAAGGGCAGTGACACCAAACTTCACACTCCTGCTAAGCCTCTTCAATAAATCCCTTAAGAATTACACAAAAGTTATCCCTGAAGAACACAATTTCAGTCTACTAACTCAAGTGTTTCTTAGAGGTACTTCTGCCCTAACCAGCACAAAAATATATCTAATTTAGAAAGTAAAAAAAATAAATAAAAAGGGGAGCTTAACCTACCTGGCATAAAGCTTAAATCTCAACAAACGGTTCCTAAATGGGACAACCTCAACATGTGAACAATAACAACCTCAGTCAGGGCAGCGAAAAAAGAGCGACACACTCCAGCCCCGGCACAACAACAGGCAACACGAGGCGTAACCACAGAACACAGCTAATAAAAGTACCATCACTTTGGTGCGGCCACAGAATATTGTGGCCTGTAATTCAGTGTCTGCAGTCACACCTCAACTATGTGTAATGTTACCTGTGCCTCACAATTTTACAACAAGTTTTGTGTCTACAGTTCCTTCCATGCTATTTCTCGTTTCACTGATAACAAAAACCTGGGATTATTTGAGCACTTGTAAAACCTGAATGACATCAAAGCAACTGTATAGTGATAGGATGAAATACAATGCAGATTTTAGTCCATTCACTGTCTGTACACTTACTTTTCATATCAGTAAAACATGCATGGCTATCTCAACAACAATCCAATGGCATGGAATAAGCTGCCTCTACCATGTAATAGGAGTGAGCAATGTGCCAACACAACCAGGGCACTCGGTAAGCTACACAATAGTGAGGCAAAGTAATACTCTGCCCTTTATGCACCCGACACATTGATAACAGCTTTATCAGAACACAAGTAAACCCAAAAAATGAGTAAGATAGATATGTAAAAATTCACAATAATAATATAATTTCTGACAACAAAAAATCTCTGCGAGTAGAGACGAGATGCACAACTCATAGCAAACAACCCAGTCCGGCCATGCAGAAGCAAGCCACCATAAGCCCTTGTTGGGAGCTGCCAAAGCCAAGGTACATGACAAGGGTCTTCTAGCAGCAGCAACTGTGCACCATGACCTCAGAGAATGTAAATAAAGCGTCAAGCTGAACGTGCATTGCCGAGGAACATTATTCAACGTAACGGAAAACAAAAGCTGTAGTATCAACGTAACTCCATTTCAACAAGGTGAGGGAAGAAAGTATACCAACGAGATTCTAATGAACACTAACAGATAGTGTCGGGGCTAAAAAAAATTATGTTAACTTGATGAAAGCATTACCTACAGATCCTCAGACTCCATAAGCCATGAGTCAATGAGGCAGACTGAACAATTCTAGAAATATTATTAATGTACAATTTCTAAGACTGACCCGATGACACCAAAAGTCATCTCAACTATTTCCCGTACAGACCTGACGAGTTATCTGAATCAATCGCCTTCCCACCAAACAAAGGCAGGAAGACATTGACATACTAATAACAGGATTTCAACAAGAGGGACAAGACAAGGGAGACAGGGATGACATGGGATAAGTGTAAGTGGCACCTCTGATCCTGAATCGATCGATGTACGTATTGTATTGGTTTGGCTAAGTGAGCGTTGTTGTGGCGAGCAGCAACACTACACGACACTGAGCATGGGAAAGACTCGCCTTCAATCAAAATAAACTAACTACTAAGTGGGTGAAAAAGAAAGAAAATTGTGTGCATTAATATATCACATAATCATGATACCAAGGAGAGATCTACAGAGCCTCACCTTTAACCAAAACAAAGAAGCTATTTACTGAGTGGTTTAAAGGAGGCTTCACGTGCATTAATATATCACATAATCATGATACTAAGGAGAAGAGATCCATAGTTTTGTGTGCATGCAAAGCTAAGTTTGTGCATCATATACTTGACTTAAAAAGAGTTCAGTAAATATTATAATACTCATGGTGTGCATTATAGTACTATCACTAACATAATGATTATTTCTTACATCAATACAGAGAACCAGAGAACATTCATTCATGCTTTCTGAATGTGAAACTTATTTTGTGCATCACAACTTAACGTTTGAACACAACTGCTTTGAACATAAAATAATTGAATAAAATTGTAGAAATCTCAACAGAAAGCAGAAAGGATCATCTCAGGGAAGTCTAATCACTGTAGAATACAAAAAAAATGTAACAACCTCTGATCCCTTGACTTTGAAACGACTCCCAATAATTTCTAAACATTTTTTCCTTTAATTTTGAAACTGCTACCAATTAATTAGGACTGGAAACTCCAACCCCCACACACCTACGCTACACTTTGACTTTACAGCAACTAACACAATGATGCAGTAATAACCCTACTGACCAAGGCGTTCCCAGCGACACCAACATTCCGTGAGACTCATCCTTGTGCGAGTAGTGACGAAAGGAACTTTATAAAACATCACAGACAGAATGCTTGTCACGAGGCTGCTGAACACACCTCACCACCACACCAACACCACAAGTACAAGTAAAAATAGAAATAATAGTAACAGCAGCAGTAGAGATAGAAGAGCAATCAACCATTACAGCAATAAAAAAAAAAATCTTTCCACAGTCCTAGAAGTGGTGCAGCAGTAATAACAGCAGCAGCAGCAGCAGTAATGACAACAGACTCTCTCTCACTCTCTCCCTCCCTCATTTGAGCTGCCTCACACCCTTTGTCCTAGCGAGGTGGGCATCAAGAGTGGCATGAAGGGCATCTGGTCCCTCCACCTCTTCCTCATCCACATTGAAGGTCCCTTGACGAACCAATCCAGTCCTTCCATTTCCTTCCGCTCCTTCAGGTGCCTGCCGGGGACTTTTCCTGGCCTGGCTTCCTCCTCCTTGGGGTGATTGAAGGCCAATGTCACTGCCACCCTGAGGAGTAAATGAGGGATACTTTAGGAGAGGGAAGTATGAGGTGAGGAATGGGAGAGTATGAGGAAGAGAAAGTATAAGGTTATGTTAGAAATTACTGACATGAAAATAAAGGAAGGGCTGTTATGAGGGAAGGAAATGAGAGAATAGTGTGAGGAAGAGGGAAGTGATGTGTGAGGGAGTGAAGAAAGAGAAATAGGAGCGTGAAAGAATGGGAAGTAGCGGAATAAAAAGGAAAGTAGAAGTTCTGCATGACGTCAAATGGAAGAGGAACATATACAGGGAGGAAAGAAAAGAGGACGGAAAATGAGACTTGAAAAAAAGTAAATCAAGCTAGAAAACCCAAACAACAACAGTTTGTAAACATTAAACAGTCTTGAACATAAGTATAAAAAAAAAATAATAATAATAGTTCTAGACTGACCTGACCCTCTCCAACAAGCAGAGGAGCACTGGTGAGCAGGTGGTTCACTTCCTGCTGCCTGCTGAGATGACCAGTGAGCAGTGAGCGCAACACATCCAGGGTTTCGGTGATCTGCAACACAACCACCAATCAGGCACCTACCACACAATGTTCTTTTAAATTCATGACAACCTCTAACACAAGACTCAAGGAAACATGATCACATTCCTACGGTGAGGTCAGAGTAGGTCATTGTAAGACACGAAAAGCCTAAACAAATATAAGAAACTACAAGTGTTATTAAATGGAGGATTTTGGTCAAGAACAAAAATGTACATTACTGTCAGTGTTCAGGAGTGAAATTTATGATTAAACACAGGTTGCGTTCCTTTAAAAAGTTGGTTTTGGTACTTTATATGAACAAACAGGACAATGATTAATGAATTAATTATTTATTGCCATTAGAAAACACCTTTATAAATCAAGGTTACATCCCTGTAGAATCACCTGTGTCATCACATGTACACAGGTTGTAGGAAGGAATGACTAAACTAATACAATGAAATGCAATCATCAACATCCTCAACATGGGACGAGAGGTTACCTTGCCTCTCGTGTCTGTCCTCCTAACACACGAGGGACAAGCAGGGAGGAGGGAAGGAGAGGGAAGGAACACTGATGGAGTGGGAAGGGAAAATACTTGAAGGTAACAATAGATAACTCATGCCATGGAACTAGAAGATAGAACTACCATGTAATGCTACGTCAGTGTGTTCATAACCTCTTGTACGAGTGTCTACTATGCATGCGTAACATTGATTCATGCAGAGTTGATCAATATCCTGATGGTGTCATGAAGCCTTATCCTAGGAGGCTAATAAGTGTAATTTCAGCCTCAAGTGGAGTGAATCAATTTAAATACAAGGGAAAATAGACTTAATATAATACTGGGTAAAGAAACTCGGAACAATTAAAAGCATCCACCAACTAACTTGACTTGAGGACCACTAATAAACCTAACTGTGAAGATACAACATAACATTATATAAATATTTCCTTCACTGTGCATCCCCTGACAACAAAATACAACTAGAAAATCACATAAGTAAGTCATTCTCTCTATCACTCACTCACACTCTCTCTATCACTCACTCACACTCTCTCTCTCACTCACTCACACTCTCTCTCTCACTCACTCTCTTTCATCCAACAAACTGGACAGAATAAGAGTTGACTGTCCAGGGAGGAGCATCACAGGTGTTAACAAGCTCACAACATCAAGGGCAGTGCAGGGTGAGGAATACACACACTTTCAGTTACCTTCATCTCTATGTGAGCGACACACTGTTTATAAAGCACACACAAGCCATAGCCAAGGACAGGGGATTGTTTTTAGAAGAGATCAGCTTCCTCCTGTCAGGATATAAAAAGGATGAAGCTGGTTTTAAAATGATACCCAAGATAATTAAGTGTATTTTGTGTATACTCCCTCCATCCTTCCTTTCTTCCCTTCCCTCCTTCCTACTTCCTTCCCTTTCTTCACTGTTCCTCCTTTCCTCTCTTATCCTAACACTCACACTTTCGTCACTCACTCTCATTCCACCTATATTAACTCCCTTTTTTTTTTTAGTTATTAATATTACTTTTTGTTTTCCATTCACAGACACAGAATTAGAAAGAAATCTGTCCATATGAAAACGAGAAGAATGTAAAGAAAAAAAATACAAAATTACCTTAGAGAAAGCAATATCTTCTTTAGTAGGAATGTTGAGACAGCACTAAAAGATCTAACACAAAGCCAAAAATATAACACACCTTCCCTGAACTCATAATGGAAAGCCTCAGGAACCAATCAGATCACTGGCTGTCCCTTCTAACACCTGATTGGTCATACAGGCAAGCACTACAGAAACAATGGAAGAATCTGCCAAACACTAACCTAAGCAGCCAATCAGATTACCATACGTCCCTTCAAACACCTCTGATTGGCCACACAGGCAAGCGCTACATAAACACCTTCCTCTCTGAACGAAGGGTGACTTTCTACTGGCAGCGAGGCAGGATTAACGACCATATGTTAAGACAAATATAGAGTCTATATTCTAGGCCCTATAGTCAATTCATTATGTTTAGAAGTAATCAAGGCCCTACAATTTGGGATACTATATTTTTTCTTAACATATGGCCGTAAGGGAGGGAGGCATTCTTGAGTAAGTATAAGGGAGGGATTGACGGTACCAGGACAGGCTCTCCACACAGGATGGCAGTGACTTTGATGTTTCGTCCCAAGTGCCCAGCAAGGAGTGAACTGAGGACCTCCTGCTGATTCCTTGGCTGTGCATGGTGGTCAAGGGAGAGGGGCTCACTTACTCCTGAACCTACAACACTTACTCACACACACACCTGATTACCTACACCCCCAATACTATCTACACATACACGCCCACACGTACATACATACATACATAAAACCTTCCGAAGCTCTAAGAAAAAGTAAGAAAAACTATTTAGGAACCTCCACAGCACCTTAGCCACAGCACTATTAATATTCCAAGGCACTACACTATCTGCACCATCTCCTACTCTTTGATCCACTTGTAATGACCCTCAAACATCATTCATTCACCCACCACCACCACCATCACCACCACCATGACTATACATCCCACAATGAGCAGGATGGAGGATCAACTCAAGATAATACAAAAAATCTAAAAAAAACCTTCAGACTTAATGAAACACAACACACACACACAGCCCCTTATGCATCCCCTGAAACCCCTAACACCCCATAACCTAACATAAATAAAAAGCCCTAAACCATATAATTCTTCTAAGCCAACCCTATCCTAGTGAAAAATGAATACTATGAGGCTATACTACAAAATCAAACACTACAAAAATACCATCCATTCACACACACACACACACACACATTCAGGACCCTAACACCTCATCCCCACTCGTAACTGTCCTAAAGCATTCCTCATCCTCCCACACAGCTCCCTCAAGCTAGCCCCTTCCCTGTGAGGTACCGAGGTTGTGGGGCTGTCCTGCCACATAGCCAAGTGGAGACAACGGCGAGTGTGTGCGCTGAGGAGACCCGCCAACTGCTCCCGAGGACTGCTGAGTGACGGCTGCATGCAAAAACCACACGATTGGCTGAGTTAGTGATGGAGGACGAGGATGATGAGGAAGAGGAAAGTGAGAGACGCAAGAAGAGATGTTAGAGGATCAAGCATTAAGAGGAGAAATAAAACAGAAACGAAGACCACACCTTTGACCGTTTTAGTGATGGAGGAAGAGGATGACGAGGAAGAGGAAGAGGAGAGTCAGATACACAAGGAGATGTTAGAGGATCAAGCATTAAGAGGAGAAATAGAATAGAAACGAAGACCACACCATTGGAGGAAGAGGAAGAGGAGAAGATGCAAAACTTGAGCTAGAATATAGTATTTGGTGTATATCATTCACCAATAACTAAGACTAGCTCCTCCTCTAGGGTACTGAACAGGCGGGAGAGGTGATTAAGAGGGACTGATGATTACTGGACAAGGAACGACAGGAGAGGAATCTACTAATGTTAACTTTTACATTATACAGGTAAAGGATACGAGCCAAGGGATGAAAATACAAAACAATACAAAAATACTTAATCACCACTCCCTAAACAGTATGTAGTAGAGGAGTTTCAAAAGGGGAAGGTCAAATTAGTTTTCGAGTTGTTAGAAGGTGAGAAAACAGATATAGGCAGAGCATTCTAGAGTTTGTGGATGTTAAATATGATTACTCAGTATATACAAGACATCAAGTGAATATTAGCAGTATTAACAGTGATTGTGGAACACCAATTGCAACACTAGTGACAATATGAGCATTAGTTTGCAGTGAGATATACAACATTGATTCAAAAAGTACTGCTTAGTTAAGATAGCCATGGGTTAAAGTATGGTGTAATGACTTAATAACTGAACTAAAACTATACTGGGAATGACACCACAGTAAGTAATGGTAAATAGTGAAATAGTGTATATGTGTGCGTGTACGTATGTGTGTGTGTATGGTAATAGTTGGTAGAGAGGATACTAAAATAGACACACACACAAAATCAAACCCAAACCAAACACCACAAAACCAGAAAAAAAAAGAAGCAAAAAGCAACAACACATAAAAACGAAGAAAAAAAAAAAAAAAAAAAAAAAAATTACAAAAAATTAATACATTCTCTCACCTCTCTATCTTTTCGCCGTCTCCTTCCTGGTGTTACTTGCTCCTCCTCAACCTTCACTACCTCCTCCTCCTCCTCCCTACTACTGATGCGCTGGGAGGAGAGCGAGGCACGTTCTCCACTCTTCTCCCCCTCCTCCTCCTCCTCCTCCTGTGTGTCAAGGGTAACCGTGCGCTGCCTGGCCATGTTAGCAGAGCGGGGTGTGTCGGGAGCGCCCTCTAAGCTGGTGTCAGTGTCCCTCTGGAAGATTAGCTCAGCCAGTACCCTCTCGTCCTCCTCCTGATGGTGATAAGGAGTGGGAGAAGGATAGGAATAAGTACAAAACCAATAATATAAAGAATGAAATAATAAACTTTAGTAAACAAGACTATATAAACACAGGGTATATCAACACACACATACATACACTTACGGTAGAGGAAAGGCCAGAACTACTTTGGCGTTGAGGTGATTGCTGTGTTGAGGCCGCACGAGCCTCCGTAGCCCCCTTCCTACCCCGGGGACTTGGCTGGGGGACCTTGGAGGGGGTGCGAGGGGAGGCATTGACTTTGCTGGGGGAAGACCTGACCTGTGACGATGGTGTGGATGACCTTGAGGAAGACCTGGGTGTGGGTGTCTTGGCGGGGGAGGTTGGTTTGACCCGAGGTGACCCGATGACCCCATTTCTTTGTTTGGGTGAGGCAGTGACCACGTCCTTGTGCTGTGGTGACCTGACAGACCCGTTTTGTTGCTTAGCTGGCCTTGTGATGCTGTTCCTGTGCTGTGGTGAGGAGAGACTTGATCTGTGTTGAGGGGAGGAGGAGGAGGAGCTGGTGAGCCTCCCTGGAACCTTACTGGGGGAGGCTGTAGGGGTGGAGGTCTTTGAGGAGAAGGAGGAGGAAGTTGTAGGCTGCCTGCTCTGCCTCACCACCCCAGTCCTGCCAGGTGGTGTTGTTGGCTGTTTCCTGGGGGAGGTCTGGGCAGAGGACATGGAAGAGGAGGCAGTTCGTGTGGAGGAAGGAGTTCGAGTTGAGGATGATTTAACCGGTGGAGGCTTCCTAACGCCTTGCTGGGAGGGTGTGCGTTGCCTAGGACTGGGTGTCTCCCGAGGTTCGCTGGAAGCCTTCACCCCACGCTGTGCCCGGGTGAGGGATGCCGGGGGTCTGGCGCTGGAGGGGCGGGCACGGCGGCTAGGTGGGGTGTGCGCCTCACTGCTGGAGCCTGAACGGGATGCTGGGGGGTGAGTTTATGGGTGAATTAATGGATGAGTGTGATTCATGGGGAGATAGGAAGAAGAAGTTACGATATAATAATATAATAAATGAGTGAATATAGTTAATAAGTCAGCAGAAGAGATGGATTCATGGGTAAGGAATGATAAATGTCACTTTTCATTTGCACAGAACATAAAGAACAGTTATAGATCAACACTAAAATTAAATAAAAAAAAAAAAAAAATTAAAATATAACAGAAAAGCGTAAGTATTTCAACACCACAAATATTGACAAAACACAAGAATCTGAGCGCCATAAACAAACAAACATAAAACAACTCACATAACACCAAGTAGAACATATAACACGACAAAGCAGACTGAGAACAAGACGAACAAAACCCAAACAAACTGTCCACCCACCAGTGATTGCCCCGGTCCTAGTAGTGCTGAGGTGACGGTCGCCCCGCCTCCGCTGTGCCCCCTGCAGCCCCGACACCTCCTGCTGTAGAGTCTGTACCTCCTGCCGCAGCCCCTCCAACTCAGAGCTAAGGGAAGGGAAGGTATCTTGGAATCAGGGAGGCTTTACCACACCAAAGGGAGCTAAGGGAGTGCTGAGGCTACTGAAGAGCTTTGACTTAATGAGAGTATATCCCTTTGGTGTTAAGGGTAAAGGATTGCATAAAGGGGTTAAAGGAGTGTTAGTGAAGCTTAGAAATATTGTATTAGCTTGGTGTATGGCGCTAATTTTAAGTTTTGAGTTGACTAACTTTTTACATCATTTCAAGTACATTCAGTTATTGAGTGTTGCATTTGGTGGCTATTTGATGGCACTCCAAAGTTAAGAGTTCTTTGCAGTTTGATTTAAGTCTTTTTCAAGGGTTTACGGACTGATATCATTGAAGAGTCCAAAGTTTCCTATGAATTTGACGTCAAGTAGAGTTTGATGTAACCTCATGATTAGAGGTTTGAAGATATCTACAAATGATGTTTAAATACTAATAATCAAGGTATATTACATTGATAAAGAGCCTGCAGCATACTTTAAGTGACTGTATTCATGACTGTACACGTGAGTGGATATGTACAAGCAGAAACGATGTACTAAGTGACTGTACTGTACTGTACATGTGACGGCAGGAAGCTCTGGTGTTCATTCATATCAACATAACCAATAATTAACATAAACAATAGAAGTACCTTGAGATCTGAAACAAAAATACCAAATGATACTCCACATTCCCACCAACACCAAGTCCTTATTTTGGTGGAGGTGGTGACAGTCTAAAAATTTCAACTACCAGTCTTAATTCTGACCACCGAGTTGAAATTTTGAGAGCAAGGTGTGAGAGTTTGAATGCATCTTTTCCATTTTCCGGCAGCCTAGCACAAAACTTATTAACCTGAAGTGAAGTTTAGAGTACCAGGACTAAACTCTAACCATAGCGGCACTACCTTTCACTTCCAAAACAGCAGCATCTAAGTGGAACAAAAGTTAGGTCCACTCGGAAGAAATATCCTTTACCTGCAAAAAATACACCGATGGAAGAGACAAGACCTATGGAAAAATACTAAAGAATTATCCTAAAAAAGAAGCAGATATAGAATAAGTGCGTGAGGCATACTGCTTTGAGAGAGAGAGAGAGGGAGAGAGGGAGAGAGAGGGATAGAGAGAGATAACAACACCCCACAGCCAGTCTGGAGTCTCATTGGGCCTGGGTGTGAGGTCAGCAGCAGCAGCAACAGTGGTGGTGGCGGAAGTGTGCATGCAAGAGGCAGAGTACGAGGGACCCACAACCTGACTAAAGAGAGGTGGCGGTGGTGGAGGTCGGAGAGAAGGGACGACTGTAGCCTCGTATCCTCGCTGGGGCCACGGTCAGCATAGAGGGAAAAACAAAGGGTAGTCTCCGGTCTCTTTGTTAGGAGTGTGTGCTAAGGATCCTCTCAGTAAGTACCATGCTAGGTCTTGCTAGGTCTTACGGGTCATCTTAAGGTGTGGTTTTGTCTTTCTGTCTAGCTAGTGATGTGGTTTATTTTATATCTCTAAGAGTATATATTTTGGTGTTAGTTTATGTGTTTGTTTTATGTCCTAAGTTCCGTTTATTTGTCTGGTCTTATATTCCCAAAGCATAAGTTTTGCTCTTACTTCATGTGTTCCAAAATGTACTGAGGCTGTCTGTCTGATCATCCCAAGAGTGCTTAAGAGGAATTTTCTCTATCTTTCCCTTCCCCTCCTTTTTCTAGCAAGTCTTAGGTAAACTCCATTAATTCTACATAAAACTCAAGTATATATCAACTGGAACACACTACAGGCCTATCAAAGGTGTTACAAATGTATATTATAACCATTATTAACCTTAAAAATACAACACAACACAAGAATGAAAAGCCACTAGGATAGATGCTACACACTTTCCTTTTAACTAACTAACTCGCAAAGACACAATGTAGTCCCATTAAAACAGTACAAAGCACATAACATAACACACTAAATATACTGCTTACCTACAACACTCAAATGACTCTTCAATAAAACATAACTGAAATAAACTGTACCCAGGAATGACTTACAGAGGAGACAACAGAATGGAGACAGATATTCCTGGACATAAGAAAGAAACACCTGTAAGTCATTCTATTAACACGTCAACATTAATTCTTTTCACCACTCACTCTTTTTTCTGTGCGGTCTCCTTGTAGAAGATTCGGTCATCCTTGAGAGTGTTAATCAGCTCCTGTAGGCTAGACCGCTCCCTCTTCCACTCTTCCTCCCGTCCCTGCAACTCTGCCATACGAGCCTGTACACACACACACACACACACAATGAAAATAAGCAAATATATACACACACACATACACATTTATATACATTTACATACATATACACTTAAACAAACCTGTAATAGTGCCGAGCCTTCCCCAGCCTGCTCTGAGTGCCTGCCTAGCGCTTCCGTGAGTTGTATGTGCTGATTCTCCAAGCGTAGCACCTCAGCCTCCCTTCGTTCCACCTCACGCATCAACTCGGCACGGCTCATCCCCTCGAAGCTGCCTGGTGGAGGGGAAGGTGTGATGAGAGGGTGGGATGGTGGTGATGGCAAGACTGGTGTAGTGGTGAGTGGGAAAGAGGTGAGTGGGGAAGGGATGTGGTCGTAAAAAATAGAAACAGAAGAAAACATTTTGAAATAGAGACTAACATCAATCATGAACCTCTCACACTTTTATCATTTAACACCAAGAAACCAACAGGTCCTCTTTCTCTTCCTCTCTCACCTTTCACCTCCTCCGTCAGGCCGAGCACTCTCTCAAGATCAGACGTCAGCTTCTCCTTTTCCGAAACAAGCCTTGCATTCTCCTCCTCAAGAAGCGAGAGGGCATGACGCAGGCTAGCCGAGGGAGACTCCTGCCCATCACCTCCCCCTCGCTTATCCTGGGGCGCCTCCCTTCCCTCTCGTCCCTCTCGCTTCCCTCTCATGGTGGTGGAGTGGGCTGGTTGTGTGGTGTTGACTGTGGTGTTGACTTGGTGTGCTTGGTGGTGGTTGTGGTGAGGTGGTGGTGGTGGATGTTGGGGTACTGGGGGAGCAGGTGGGTGCTGTTGGTGGGACTGGTTCACTGGGAAGTACTGGTGCTGCTGCTGCTGTTGTTGCACTATATTCAGCTGGTTCCTCAGTCTCACCACCTGCAACAATAATTTCAGTCACTGATGCAAACCAGACCATAAACAATGAAGGAAAAAGCTTGGCTCATTAAACTTAAAATCCGAGTCAGCCGTTAGAAGAATGAAAAAGAAACCTAATAAGGACAAAGATAGCTCATTAAACTAAACTAAATTATGGAGTTAATCAACAATAAAGAGGAAATAAAAATATAATAAGCATTAAGATGATCAATTACAATAAAAATTAGAGTAGGTAACCTTATTTTTTCATTCAACATGCAATTAAACCGCAGATTTCCTGTAAACAAATATGCTAATTAAAGTATGGATAAAGATTAAATATGGTAAGAATATGAAGAGAGTAATGACTACAAAGAGATATGTAATGAAACTAAGGAAGTTTAACATAGCTGAGAAGGAAAACTACTCGTATATATAACACTAAACACAAAACAATATAGTAAGGCAATATTAAATAAAAACAGCACAAGAAATTGATATAGCAAGATTAAGAAACTTATTCATACTTACCTAATATCCAAACAAGTGACAATATACCATACCAAGACATTAAAAAGAATAAAAACAATAGAAAGAGACGGAGAGAGGAGATAAGAAGAGAGCAAATTCTTCCCCCATCTCCTGACTCTTTATACTTGGCCAAGATAACACAACTTCCACTCTCACCTCCTGATAGTAAGTCTCAGCCTCAATCTTCATCTCATTGAGTGACGTGGCCTTGGCGGAGGCGTGCAGTCTTGCCAGCTCTGCCTCCTTGGCCCTGAGTGTGGCTTCAAGGCGAGACACACGCAGCTTCAGGCTTGCTACCAGGGAGGCGCCCTTGTCTGTGAGCTTCCTGCGCGCCTCATCATTCTAGGGTTTTTTGTTCAGGGTTGTCTAGGGTTAGTTTAAGATCCACAGCACGGCACGAGACACGTTTTGTTATGGCACGGCAGATTGTGGTGTTTAATTTTAATGGTGTTGTACTCTGGTTGTGGTGTGGGGTTTGTGGTGATGGAAAAGTAGTGTGTGTGTTGTGATGGTGTTGACTGCATTGCATAGTTTGTGTCGAGAAAAGTGATGTTATTTCAGTTGACAATTGAATAGAAAGAGAAAGAGGGAGAGTGATTTAAGTCAAGTTGAAATAACATCACTTTATATGAGATCAGTAACTATGCAATGCCACATAACAGGGTACGGCTGCAGTACACCACAAAAGCACCACTACACTAATATTATTATCACCACACCACACCACACCACGCTTCTTAATCTCACCCATAAACACACAAACACACACACACACACACACAGACATGACCTCAAAACTAAACACAATAACAATGAAAATACATATATAAAAACACATTAAAATCAAAACCAGTACACTAAACCTAAATAAACACACACACACACACACACACACACACACACAGTACCTTAGTGGGGTCCATGAGCTGTTGTATCTGCCTGTCCCTTCTCACCAGGTCCTCCTCCAGGCGCCGGCTTCGTGTTCTTAGAGTCGAGTTCTCCTCCCGAAGGCTTCCCAGGTCTTGACGCAGCTCCTGAATCTCCTGGTACTGCTCCTCCTGGTGGGTGTAAGATGGAGAGTGTCAGAGGATGAGAGATGGAGAGAGAGAAGGGAGAGAGGAGAGAGAGATGGAGAGAGTCAAGAGGGTGAGATAAAAGAAGAGAAATAGTTAAGGTGTGAAATGGTGAAACTGTGAAGATGTTTTTTTTTTTAAAGTTTGGTGAGAGGGAGTGAGAAAAAAAAAAGGAGGATAACAGCATTTTAAGGAAGGAATGCAAGGGCAGGAATAAAATAAAGATACATACAGTTGGGAGAGTTCTTAGGAATAGGCAACAGACAGAAAGATATATAGGAAGTGTAGGGAAGGTGAAAGAGAATGCAGTCAAGCAAGGATGTATGGGAGGGAGGGAGGGAGGGAGGGAAGGAGGGTTGGGTTAAAGTTTACTGACCTGTGAATTACTAAAGGATGGTAAAGGGGAAACACCACGAGAAAACCACCAAATTGTTCAGGAAGAGAAGAGAATAAAGAGATGTGTAAAATTAAAGCGTGAAATAAAAGATTAAGTTTATTAAATACATTGAGATGGAAGGAGGATAGAGGTGAGAGAAAATTAAAGAAAACACACAGTACGAGAAGGGACTTAATTAATACTGCAGTTAACAGAGGGAGAGAATAAAATAAAGATGTGTGAAAGGAGTGAAGTAAAAGTTTGTTAAATACACAGAGAGGAGGAGGAGGATAGAGAGGAGAAAAAAAGAACACACACATTACGAGTTAATTAAAACACTAAGAATTATAACAGAACAAACTTAACACACACACATACACACCTGGGATTTGTATGCAGGTTTGCCCGAGCGGGAGGACACACCAGGGCGGCCGCAGTTAATTTCAGTTCGGGACACCAGCGGCCTCACCCCTCCCACATCAATGTCTGGGTAAAGAGGAGAGGGTTCAGGGCGAGGGTGATGGTGTGGCAGTGGCAGTAGTAGTAGTAGTAGTAGTAGTAGTAGTAGTAGTAGTAGTAGTAGTAGTAGTAGTAGTAGTAGTAGTAGTAGTAGTAGTAGAAGTAGTGTAAATAGTAGTAGTATATCCCCGATTTACTAGCAACTGATGGTCCCTCACCCTACTTCTCCCGGACAAAAATTACGATAGGCAGCTTGAAATACCAACTAATTAGTGCAGCACGTATTCACTTGGATTATTAACATGGAATAGCTTAATGATGCCTTAATTGTGTGATTCATACTTCGTTCTCTTACTAACCTGCTTAAAAATAATAATAATAATAAATAGACCATGGGGTTTCCGTGTTCATGGTGTGGTGAATCTAAATGACTAATTAACCAAAGCCTAGAACGACAAACAATTAATACAAAAAAAAGTTCACTACAATTAAATAAAAACGGTAATTAGTGGCGCACTGAATACATAACTGGCTGACTGAGGCGCAACAGAACAAGTCTTAATTACTTGGATACAAAGGCGGGTCTTGTAAAACTTAAGCAATAACTCAAACCCTCACAACAAACTAACGATCAAATTGCCTCCACACTACACGATAACCATTCACTGCAGCACGTTTAAAAAGTCACACACGACACTGAAACAGACACAAGATTCATCCCAATCACCGAAATGCACCACCACCACAGCTAATCCCCCCCCCCTCCTACGCACACACACACACACACAGGACATACACAACTAACACCTCTACACGCACAGGATATAAACAGACACACCAAATACCTTCACTGGTTACTATAAGCTCGTCAGTAGATGGTCTGAAATAGGTTACCGATGTGAGTGTTGACTGTAGTGAAGAGAAAAGGCGAGGATTTGTACTCCAGCCCTCACTTGGACACAAACTAACCTACCTACCTCTCTCTCTTTCTCTCTCTCTCTCTCTCTCTCTCTCTCTCTCTCTCTCTCTCTCTCTCTCTCTCTCTCTCTCTCTCTCTCTCTCTCTCTCTCTCTCTAACACACACACACACACACACACAGTAGTTGGCAGTTATCCCGGAACTACCTATCCGTGTGGGGGGTGTAGTTAACGACACCTAACGATCATTCGACAATTCCAGCTCTGACGCATCTAGTGAAGAAACAATTGAACTCTTTCTTATACAAACGGAATCGTATTGATAAGACACATAATAAAAAAAACTATACAAATTGTAGAAAACTAGAAAATAAAATATAGGAGCTAATTCTAACACTAGCACGCTTAACTACCTCTCCCCTCCCCCCAAAAAAAAGACGGCCAGTAGTTATTCACTTTACATTGAATATTAGTTTGATCTACGGTGTTATAAGGACAAGGAACATGTATAATTAGTGGATTGGAGATATGTTGATGGATAATTATTATATGACATCGTTTGTTACTCTGATGATCGAATATACAATTGAATTACAAGATGATTTTATAGTTACACAGAAAAAAATAGAAGATGAATAAGTAGAACACATTTATGATAGTAATTTCTGACAAGGCTTTGAAATCATGATAACTAATAAATTGGTGGTTTACTTATAGCAGTAGTAGTGGTAGTTGGGTAGTGGTTGCATTGTTACGGTAATTGTTATTGTTATTGTTGTTATTACTAAGATATTATTCAAACTATTTCCAGATCCATAACTAAGCCATCTCAAATCATTCACTTATCTTCACTGTTAATACATTTACTACCATACCGTTATTTAATTAGTCTTTTTAACATCTTTACAACCTTCAACACTACCCTCAACTCACCATACATGTAACCGACTTTAAGAACCTGTTTCTATTACCCTAAAACAACCTTGAAAATCATAGTAAGATGCACCATAACTAGAGGCTACAAAATATTTACAATGATAAAGCCTTCACCTCATTAATTGGAAAAAATATATATGCACTACTACTAGATAAAAAAAAATAAAAAAAAGCTAGGTGCTCGTATATGTCTAGTGATTTTACGGTTCTAAATAAATGTTATAAATGTTATTACTTATATAGTATGTTTATAAAGGTTAATTGTTTTAAAGGTTATAGTGATATAGGTTGCATATTACTACTAGCTACATTGTGCTGTAATAATAATAATAATCTGCCTACAGTGGTTTTTGTAGCTGGTGATGGTAGTGCTGGTGCATGAGTTATACACAAAATTATAACTAGTGCATAAAACTGAGTGAATAGTGCAAGTAATAGAATAAAAATAACTTGTTTTTCAGTAATAATATAGAGCATCATTATTTTTTCACTACAAATACTTTTCTGAACTTATCCAAAAAAAAGCAACATACAAAAATAAAGAAACTACAAACATCAAATTCACCAAGATAATACGAGGATGCAACACTAAATAAAAACACACAACCCACAAGCATAAACCAAACCCTCAATGCAAGGAAACAACAATAACAGAACCCAAAACAGTGCAGCAGAAAAGCATGCATGGCGCAGTGAAAGAGGAACATTAGCGGTGGCGGTGGTGGTGGTGGTATCATGCTGAAATAAATACAAGGTGACGAGAGATGGGGAGAAGAACCTCACCCATTCATTACCCTTCCCATCAGTCCTAAAACCTTACTTTTTCCAGCAGCCATGAGCCCTCTGCTACCCACACTTCTCTGTCGAGTGTTGGGGTACTGAGGTGTTACTCTAGTTTCCGGCATCCTCTCTGCTACCTGGGTGACATTTTCCAACAGGTCAGGTGAGGTCAGGTGAGGGCAAGCCAAGGTCAAGTTAGGCTGGAGGTCAGAGGTCGCTAGAACAGACATGCAAGGAAGAGAGTAAGGAAAGTTAAGGAAGGAGTTAAATTATGGAATCCCCTGGGGTATTTTTTATAAGCTAGGGACATTAGGACACTCTTGCCAAAACACAGAAGCCAGGTTAAAGTAGGAGATCTAAGGATATATGTTAGTCTGGGGAAAATATGAATTAGATGCCTTCAGGAAAGCTAAGGAAAATATTTATTGAGGAAAAACAGGAACCATGATCTCAGAAAATATGAAAAGAAAATATAAACAATTGGAAAACCTAAAAAACTATTAAAAGAAGGGAAAAGGTGAAAATATGGAGAATGAAGGAATAACAGATAGCTAATTCTTATAAGATGGGGAAGGGAAGGGAAGGGAAGGGAAGGGAAGAAGCAGGGATGATAACAAATGCAGGGAAGCCTTGTACAATATTAGAAAGTTCACCAATAAAAAGACAACAGCTGAAAATGACAATAAAAGCCTGAAATCACAAAGAAGATATTTTTATAGCATTTAGGTTCAAGCCTAGATGTTAGAGCGAGCCTAAAGCCCACAGAAAACACAGCACTTTAAACTTCAACACTGTATACTCACAGCATCCCCACATGTACGCCTGAAACAGACACAGGAATACTTACATACACACATACAAGAGAGTGGAAGGACATAGATACGTACATAAGTTCAGTCCCTTTTATAGATCCCAGAGTAAAATGTGCAAAGAAACATAATAATCGACAGAAGTAAACAGGCATTTTCTTGTCTTTCCTCTCCAATTCATTCTTAAGATCCCAAGATATAATAAAAGAGATTATAACCAAGACTTGTAACATTCTCCAGCAAGGGAAAAAAAAGCTTAATATTCCCCTGACAAAACTTGCAGAATAGAATAACTTTAAACATATCAAAAAGAATGAGAAAAAATGCAGCTGCCAAGAAGGTAATTCTGATCCCATTGAATTTTAAAGCCAGGAATCTTTACCAAACTTCATAAAACCATAAAAATTCACCATTACCAAATAAGAACAAAATGCAGGGCTGGAAATTATAATAAAAGAATAATGCTTAACAATTTATCTTACTACTTACCTTACTTAACCTAACCAAACCTAACTTAACCTAACCTAACCTAACTTAGTCACATATCTGCCACGTAAGGCCTTCTAATTCACAAATAAAATCTCCCCCAAAACATTAAAGGGCATTACTAATTTAAACCTAAAATCACGTATAACCTGCTAACTGATACCTGTACGTTATTAAAACCAGCCTTAACCCTCATATATAAGGTAATGTAAGGTAAGGTAAGGTAAGGTTAGGTTAGGTTACACTAGCTTAGATTAGTCATGGTTGATGGGCAAGGATGTTAAGAGAGTTGGTAGGCTAGGCAAGGAGGCAGTTCTTGGCTTTACTGCATTAGGTATAAATTTAACCTATCACTCTATTCCCTCTATTTAAACCTTACGTATTTCAAAACATGTTCCTTATTACATCTGTTTTGGTTTCTTAACATTCTATATTTAGTTGTTATATATGTCATTACCGTTATATTTGTTCTACCCTAACCTAACCAGCACGTACAGTCTCCTAACTGCCACATACAAAGTTAGGTTAAGATAGAAAAAAATTATTGTGATAGTAATGACATACTTAACAACTAAATATATAACAATAAGAACTACGAACACCTAAACCAATTGATGTAATAGTATTAAGTAGTAATAATAAGCTGTTATATTACACACTATACTTATTTCCAGACCTCAAAATTAATATTAAACCAAATTAGATATACTATAAGATCATAAGTAGTATATTCCTTAATAATTCCATAACTATATAAGTACTTTTGAGGCTAAATAATTCAAGTTTTGTAAAGATAAACAATGAAATATTTGAACACTGCAGCAAACTAATATACTACAAGGTCATAATTAACTAGTAAACTCATCAATAATTCCACTACCATTCTATAACTACACTAAGCACTATTGTGGCTTATCAATTAACATTCTGCCAATAGATATATAGAAAAACTTCCCTTAAATACACTTAGAAATGGAAGTGAAAAGGTATCCAGTGAAACGACTTACTTTAGTTAACTCGAGTTTCACTTCACAACCTAATTATTTCGTCTTCTCTATATATTATCACCATTATTCCCTTTATTTACCACATCTTTACCTACCTTCTTCCTCCTCCTCTTCCTCTTCCTTACAACCGGAAAATGACTCACTCCTCGTCTTCTCCTCCTCCTTCCTCCTTTAAACCTCCTCACTCTCTCCCTTCTCCCTCTAACACGCTGGGGAGGAGGTCAGGTCACGCTACAGGTCAACTAGGTCACACACACCACTATATAATATTAAAAAAAGGCTGCTGTTCACCTTTTTTTTTCTTTTTTTTCTCTTCGCTCTCTCTCCTCCCCCTTCACTCCCTGTCGTTGTTGTTATTGTGTGTTGAACTTGAAGTGATATACATGTACTATCCTTGTGTATGTGTCTAATTGCATGGTGAAGTAGTTAGGTTTATAAGAAGAGATAGGATTATATATATGTGAGTATGTCTGTATTGTAATTTTGACTATATAGAATTATCGTCTATTTAAATTGTGGCCAGATTTTTTTTCTTCTTATCTTATGGAGAATAAAATGAGAGATAAGATGGTAGGTATATATTAATATTTAGAATCTTAATAGTTATAGGGAAAAAATTGTATTAAAATGGATTATATTAACAAGATATGGGAAATAATCTCTCTCTCTCTCTCTCTCTCTCTCTCTCTCTCTCTCTCTCTCTCTCTCTCTCTCTCTCTCTCTCTCTCTCTCTCTCTCTCTCTCTCTCTCTCTCTCGTGTAATTTCCGAAGCTTTCACCAATCTGCCTTTCCCTCAGTACATATTTTTTTATTAACTACTAACACGCTTTTCCCTCTTAAACAATCCTATTACTTCTCTCTTCATTACTAAGCATCAGATGAACAAAATTATAATATATACGTGAATAATATTGTTAAAACGTTCATACACAAAATATTAACCCTCTTTTATATATATTTTTTTTTTTCAACGTTGTATAAGGGAAGAAAAAGTTTAATAATAGTAGTGATTTTAAACCCATATCTCGTTTTCTTTCCATTTAATTACAGATAAGAACTGTTTTTCATTCTTAAGGAGGAACTAATTAATAGATAAAAAAAAAAACACGAAGAGGAGGATGGTAGTATCAGATAGAAGTAATTAACAGATAAAATATAAACGAGGAGTCAATGATAAATATGTATGGAAGGAAAGAACATTATTATATCTATCATTAGTTAAGTTATTATACTGTATTATTTATTTATGTTATAGTTGTGATTGAATATGTAGTTGTTTAAGCAATTGCAGAGGGAATGGGAGAGGGGAGAGAGGATGGAAGCAAGGAGAGGGAGAGAGGCTGGGAGAGGGAATAGGGACGAGAGGGGAGAGGGAATGGGAGATGAACGAGAGGCTGGAAAGGAGAAAAAGAGAAGGGAAAAGGAATAAGAGAGGGAATAGGGATTGGAAAAAGGACGAGAGGGAAGGGGATAGGAAAGAACAGAGAACAGGGAGGGAGAAGGATGGGAAAGAACAGAGAGGGAGAGGGAATGGAAGAGAACAGAGAGGGAAAGGGGAATAGGAGAGAGAACAGAGAGAGAGAGGGAATAGAAGATAACATAGAGAGGGAGAGGGAATGGAGAGAACAGAGAGGGAGATGGAATAGGAGGGAATAGAAGAGAACAGAGAGAGAGAGAGGAAGGGAGAAGAGAGATAAGGCAACTGTACCACCAACACCACCACCACCACCAACCTCCCCTCACTCGCTCTCGCTCAGTCCGTTTTACACAGTGACGGGGAGAGGTTGTGTGTGCATCCCTCTAACCATTCTTGACGTGAAGCCTCTTTAATTACACCCTGACCCTCACTGAACGCGGACTTAGGCACGTTTAGAGTATTTTAAACCACCCTATCATTCTTGCAGGTAAATATATCGTAGTGTTCTCTTTGTTTCTATCTATCCATCCCTTCCTTCCTCTCTTCTCTTCTTCTTCTTCTGTTCGTATTATTATTTTTTGTGTCTGTGGTTATGTATGTTATTTTTTTTTCCCTCTCTCTTTGTGATGATTTTCCTCTTTTTATTGTTTTTTCGTTATGTATGAAAATTAGTGAATAACCAGCTCAGATTTGGATTGGGGATTTGAAACTGGTGAAAAAATGTATAATTTATGTATAATCTACTTAGGGCGTGGTCTACCGGTTAATTTATATTATTTTTATTCATTTTTTTTATTGTGGGTTTATATAAGTGTGGGGTGTAATTATTCATTGTGTAAGGGAGTTGGTTTTATTAATTATGAATGCGTGTAATTAATGTTATTTAATTATGTGATTCGTGGTGTGAATTATTTATATTATATTATATTTATAAGTATTAGGACAGAAAATTATTATTATTATATAGCAAGTAGAAATAGGCTTTGTGGTAATCATATTTTTATTATTATTTTATATACTTTTTTTTAGATTCCAGATATAAAACAAATGTTGATTTTAATTTATATATTTTTTTGCAATTCATGTATTCAGTTTTTTCCTCTATTATTTCCCATTATTCTTTGTCTCGTTTCCATATTGTTACGTTATATTCTTTGTGCTTTTGTTAGTCTGTCTATCATCATCATCATCATCATCATCATCATCATCATCATCATCATCATCATCATCATCATTATTATTATCGTCATTATTACTTATTTCATTGTTCATTCGTTTGTTCGTTCATATATGTTTACGAATTTGTGAAGGTAATAGCGTATAATATTTTTTTTTTATTCATTATCGTGGCAGTGTTCATCAGATTCTCTCTCTCTCTCTCTCTCTCTCTCTCTCTCTCTCTCTCCTCTCTCTCTCTCTCTCTCTCTCTCTCTCTCTCTCTCTTTGCCCATATAATTCGTTCACTCAGAATCACTTAAAGGTACTCTCTCTCTCTCTCTCTCTCTCTCTCTCTCTCTCTCTCTCTCTCTCTCTCTCTCTCTCTCTCTCTCTCTCTCTCTCTCTTTAATATCACTTTTTTTTTATTTTCGTGTGATAATAATGATAATAATACTCCTTAATTATTTCCTTTTCTCCTTCTTCCTTCCTTTCTTTCTTTTTATCTAGGTATTTATTTTCCAACGTGGCGTAAATGATGGCAAGAATAATTATGAAAAGAAGAGCAATGATGTATCTTGTTTCTCTCTCTCTCTCCTCCTCTTCCTCCTCCCTCCCTACCTATTCTCTCCCTCCTCTCCTCCTATTCCTCCCTTCCACTTATGTTTTTCTTAGGAAGAGAGAGAGAGAGAGATACTATGGAGTGGGTAAAGATAACTGAGATTGCATGTCTTGTGTATAAGAATGATGATGGTGATAGTAGTAGTAGTAGTAGTAGTAGTAGTAGTAGTAGTAGTAGTAGTAGTAGTAGTAGTAGAAGTAGTAGTAGAAGAAGTAGTAGTAATAATAGTAGTAGTAAAACATTATTATTATTTGATTACTATTACTACTATTACTATTCATTATCAGCATTGTTCATCATCATCATCATCATCATCATTATCATTAAGTTTTTATGTCTAGTCTTCTCCTTTCAGTTTAATGTTTATTTACTTTTTCTCTTGCTCACTTCCTTCTTCCTTTATTTCTGACTTCTTCGTAATCATCTCTCTCTCTCTCTCTCTCTCTCTCTCTCTCTCTCTCTCTCTCTCTCTCTCTCTCTCTCTCTGTTTATTTTTACGAAAGAGGGTAAGATTGGAATTCACCTTTTGACATTACAGCTGTGTGTGTGTGTGTGTGTGTGTGTGTGTGTCTGTGAATGTGTGTGTGTGTGTGTGTGTGTGTGTCTGTCTGTGAATGTGTGTGTGTGTGTGTGTGTGTGTGTGTGTGTGTGTGTGTGTGTGTTGCTTGGAGAAGGACAGTAGGAAGCAGTGAGTTACCTTGTGTTCTTTTGTTATTCCCAGATATTCATGTGATTCATTCTCTCTCTCTCTCTCTCTCTCTCTCTCTCTCTCTCTCTCTCTCTCTCTCTCTCTCTCTCTCTCTCTCTCTCTCTCTCTCTCTACCTTGCTTGGTTGAATCCTATGGTCCGAGTGGTCTGACTTCTATGTAATTATCTCTCTCTCTCTCTCTCTCTCTCTCTCTCTCTCTCTCTCTCTCTCTCTCTCTCTCTCTCTCTCTCTCTCTCTCTCTCTCCTGGAAGGCGGCCAGTTTCCCTCCAGTACTGACCCACTTTCCAGGTGCGGCAGAAGAGAGAGAGAGAGAGAGAGAGAGAGAGAGAGAGAGAGAGAGAGAGAGAGAGAAGGAGAATTTCTGGTGTTAATTTAACATCTGGGATTTATTGATAGAGAGATAAGACACGAGCTCTCTCTCTCTCTCTCTCTCTCTCTCTCTCTCTCTCTCTCTCTCTCTCTCTCTCTCTCTCTCTCTCTCTCTCTCTCTCTCTAAAATAGATTTGTATATTTTCTTTGAATCATTCTTCAATTTTCTCAACAATTCTTCTTCAGCTTTTTTAGTAATTTTTTATTCATTCATTTATTCATTTACTTATCTATCTCTATGTGTCATTTTCATCACGTTATCTTATCTTATCTTATTCATGTTTGTTCGTTTATTCAATGTGGTGGTGATTGAGTCATTATATTTATAATTATTAGTCATTATTCTGACATTTATAGTTAGTGTGTGAGTCGACTCTTATATTCCTTATCGCTTTTATTTGAATGTTTTTGTTTGTTTATGTTTTGTTATATAAATATTTGTTTAATTAACGTATGATTTGAATATATTCCTCGTTTATTATTATTATTATTATTATTATTATTATTATTAGTTAAGCATCTTATTCATTATCTATTATTATGTTTATATTTCCTTTTCGTATTTAATGGCAAGTTTATATATTTCTGAATCAGTCTATCTATCAATCTATTTATCCGTCTATCTATCTATCTATCTTCAAACGTATATATTAATTTATTTCCTCAGTTAAATATAGCTTTAATCTTTGTCCTATGTCTATATAAACTCAATCTGTGTGTGACGAAAGAATCAACACACACACACACACACACACACACACACACACACACACACACACACACGAAGGTAAACAAAAAAAATATGAGGCAGAAAATAGAAGAAAGATGAGAGCAAGAATGAAAGAAAGATTATATATAAAAATAAAAAATAAATAAAATAGAAGAATAGAAAGAGGAAAGGGAAAGAGAGTAAACTAGAAAATAATGAAAGAAAATATATAGATCAACATGATAAAGAATGCATGAAAGAGAACGAAAGAAAGAATGAAAACGAAGAAAAGAGAGAAATAAGATGATAAGAAAAGAATGAAAGAGGAAGAAGAAAGAAAAATAAGAAAACAACGAAAGAATGAATAGAGCAAGAAGAAGAAAAGGAATTAAGAAAAGAATGATAAAGGAGGAAGAGGAAGAAGAAAAGAAATGAATAGGCAGGACAAGCTTTATGTATGTATGTATGTGTACTATATGTCTGTGTACGTGTGTGTGTGTGTGTGTGTTTGTTTTGATGGTAGTGGTGGTGGTGGTGGTGGTGGTGTCCAACAGAGTTACACCGACGCAGCGCATATCGATCTTCTATCCTTACTGGCACCTACTACCGCCCCCCCCCCTACCCCACCTATCAGTCCCCCTTCCTCCTCCTCCTCCTCCTCCTGCTGGTGTACCCTGCTATCCATCTCTCTCTCTCTCTCTCTCTCTCTCTCTCTCTCTCTCTCTCTCTCTCTCTCTCTCTCTCTCTCTCTCTCTCTCTCTCTCTCTCTCGCAGCCTCCCCTCACATATGTTCATTCAAACCCTCCTATACCTACTCCTCCTCCTCCTCCTACTCCTCCTCCTCCTCCTCCTCCTCTTCCTCCTCACCCACGCCATCATCTCTCCTCCCACACCCGCATCTCCTCCTCCTCCTCCTCCTGCTATTCTTCCTCCTCCTCCTCCTCCTCCTCCTCCTCCTCCTCCCCTCACAAAAGAACGTTGTTGTCATGGTTTTGTAAAGGGGTAGAGAGGGGAGGTAAAGGGGAAGGGGAAAGAAGGGGAAGGGGAAGGGGGGAGGGGGCCGGAAAAGTGGTATTCTCCTAAGTACTGAATGACTCACACACACACACACACACACACACACACACACACACACGTACACATAGGAGGTATATAGTACTGCAATCACGTGTGTGTGTGTGTGTGTGTGTGGTGTGTGTGTGTGTGTGTGTGTGTGTGTGTTAAAATCATCAAAACTATCCAGTACTCTCTCTCTCTCTCTCTCTCTCTCTCTCTCTCTCTCTCTCTCTCTCTCTCTCTCTCTCTCTCTCTCTCTCTCTCTCTCTCTCTCTCTCTCTCAGTGCGTCTGTTAGCAAGATAAAAACAAAAACAAGAATTTCATGACGTCATTAAAGGAAGGACTGGGATTGGTGGAGAGCTGGAACTCTTGTCAGCTGATAAGACTGACTCTCTCTCTCTCTCTCTCTCTCTCTCTCTCTCTCTCTCTCTCTCTCTCTCTCTCTCTCTCTCTCTCATCATCTTATTATTTTTTATCATTATTCTTCGTTATTTATGGTTTTTTTATGTTTACTTTGTTTTTAGCCTCGTCTTCCTTCTCCTTTTTTTTTTTTTCTTCTTCAAACTCTTAAATTTGTTCTCCTTTTTCTTCTTTTTCTTTTTTTCTCTCTTTTTTTCTCCTCCTCCTTCTCCTTCTCCTCCTCCTCCTCCTCCTCCTATGTTCTGTATTGTTTTTGTAATAATGAACATGATACCAATAATAATAATAATAATAATAATATAAAAACCATAGCAAGAAAATATTACTGTATTACTGTTCAGAGAGAGAGAGAGAGAGAGAGAGAGAGAGAGAGAGAGAGAGAGAGAGAGAGAGAGAGAGAGAGAGAGGTGGGATATGGGAAGTGACGACAGTGTTATCGCTATCAGAGGCTATCCTTGAGAAAGAGAGAGAGAGAGAGAGAGAGAGAGAGAGAGAGAGAGAGAGAGAGAGAGATGTCCTAGTGACAAAAAATATCTAGATTTCTTTTATATCTTTGGTACCTTTATCTCTCTCTCTCTCTCTCTCTCTCTCTCTCTCTCTCTCTCTCTCTCTCTCTCTCTCTCTCTCTCTCTCTCTCTCGGAGTGGAGATTATCTTAAAAAGTCACGCATTGAGGCCTTGAAAGAGAGAGAGAGAGAGAGAGAGAGAGAGAGAGAGAGAGAGAGAATTAGTTGTTATACATTCCCATATATTTTGTGTCTCATTTTAATAATTTGTTTGTACTTCTGAACATTATAAACTTGTGTCTAAAAGTTGAATTGTGTACTCTCTCTCTCTCTCTCTCTCTCTCTCTCTCTCTCTCTCTCTCTCTCTCTCTCTCTCTCTCTCTCTCTCTCTCTCTGCCATTATAGGTGTAGATTTCA